>JAODAL010000934.1:0-260928 GCA_025379985.1 Phyllomedusa bahiana
CAGGGGTTTGGGCCCAGGTTCTATGTGTGGAACAAACCTCCTATAGTACCCAGCGTGCCCAAGAAGGACATCACCTGCTTTTTGGTCCTGGGGGTGGGCCGGGATGCAATGGCACCCCCTTTTCCCGGGCTCTGTTTTTAAAGGCCCCCCCCACTCCCGGGTGCCCCGGTAGTGGACCCACTCATGCCCGCTGCATTTTTTCAGCTTGATGGTCAAGCTGCCGGGCGGTTTCCCCAGCCCCTGGCGGTGGAGGTGATCCTCCAGGTGGGATAAAAACGGCTATGTCATCCGGGTACGCCCCGTCCCCTTCAGCCCCCTTGAGCAGCGTTTTTTCCACCCGCTGAAAATGGCAGGGCATTCCCCAGGCGCGGCATGACGGTGGACTTACGCCGAATGGGGGGGGGGGGAAAAAGGGCAAAAGTTCCCATCCCTCACGGTCAGGGAATCTCCCAATATCCCGGCTCGATCCATGAGGTAAGTATTTGGGCCCCCGCCCAACTATCGAGAGGCATGATGCGTGGCATTGGTAGCATCGTGACCGTGACAGCTTTGAGCCCCCTGTAGCCCACGCAGAACCGGGGGTCCTTTCCTTCTTGGAACGAGGACTACGGCGAGGCCCGGGCACTGTTGGAGCTGGTTGCCCCCCAGTTTCAGCATTTGTCAATTCCCCTTTTGTGTGCTGCTCTTTTGGGGGAGATCCATATGCAAAACCCCGGGTTTGGGGGGTCCCCCCGGTGTCCACGTGATGGGGGCGACCCCGTCCTTCCGGGCATTGGGAAAAAATCCCGGAAGGGGTGGGAGTTCCCCAAAACTGGGACTTTGGTCCCCCAGAGCTGTCCCAAATCCCCCACATCCCTATGGACCCCCCCGCCCTGACCGGGGAGCATTCCAAAGCCCAACCCCCCTGGGGCAGGTTGCACACGGGGGGGCACATGCCCCCCTCAGATCCCCTTCATCATGTTTACTGGAAGGGCCTCCGCCTTCCCCGTTGGCCGGGGGTGGCAGGACTGACTCGTTGATTTGCGGGTTGCAGACAAGGGGCCCTTTCCCCAGGCGCCTGAAGCTTGTGGAGGGGCCCAGTACCAACCCTTTCTGACCACCGGTGGTCCCCCACAAGTTTTCGGGTCGTCCCACTGTTTGGTGGGCCGGGGCCCGTCGCTATTTTTTGCCTACTGGTCAAAAACCTGCATTTGTCACGGGAAACGCACAACATACTCAATGACCGCACCTCCCCGGGTTTCTAAGTTCCCCTTCCCCGGCCTCCTTCACAAGCCAGGGCCCCCCGTTCATTTTTCCCCATACGGAGCTCGTGGGGGGAATCCGTTGGGCCTGGGGAAACCCCCCAGTAAGCGAATATAGGGGTGGGAGGACCAATGTTGCCCTTTTCGTTTCAAGGGACTCCTTTAAAACTGGACATAAACGGTCCCCCGGTCATGGCTTTTCCTGGGGAAAGCCATGAGAGAAAATCTCCAGTAAGGCATTGGCCACCTTGTGGGCCCCCAATGGAAAAAGGGGGCTACCGTTCCCGGGTCCCGAGGGGATTTTTCTATACGAGTATGAAGCGTTTCCCGGAGGCTGGGAGGGCAGCGGTTAAAAAAATCCACGCCCTCCTGAAAGGCTCGTTATGGGGAGAGGTCCCAGTGGGGCTTTGGGCCCTGGCCCTCCTTAACCTCTCTTGACGGGTATGCACAAGGGGCAGTAGGCAGCCACATCGTCCCCCTCTTTGGCCAGTAGAAAATTGGGGCCCACCCTTTCCTTTTGTCTTGGGACTCTGGGTGTCCGGCCACTAAACCTGCAAAACCCGAACAACTCCACCTAAAACGAATAGGGTACCCCCAAAACGTGGTCCCGGGGGCCACGCCTTTGGTGAACCGGTCGGCCGTCATGTGGTCACCCCATCCTTGGTCCCCCGACCACCGACGGGGCCCAAGGGAGGCTGTGCCCCCTGCCCCTTGAGAGCATCAGGCTGTGTCAGCCGTGTCGCTCCTGAAATCTTGACTGTGGCCAGAATGGATAGACTGCACGTATCTGTCGTTCCCTGGGACCTATCCCTGGCCTCCCCTAACCCCTGGCACCTCCGGTCCGGGGGGAATACCCAGGCCCAAAAAGGGACCCCCCTGGCACTCCCATGCGGTGACAGGGGCCAGGGCCCGCTGCAACCCTGGTGGGGCTCCCCCCCACTGTGTCATATAGTACCAGTTAGGGGGCCAAAATTGGCCCTCCACATCTGTTTGTGGGGAATCCTCCCTGGGGCCTTCCGGGGACCCCTGCCTACCTGTTGCTCCCCAACGTGTTGCCCCCCTGTTGCCAGCGTCGGGAGAACCTGCTCTGTGGCCTTTTTTTGGAGCCCTTTCACCTTTGCATTCCCCCATGCACTGTTTCCCCCCGTTTGTCCCTTCCATGCCAACCAGAGGCAAAAAATTTCCCAGAGGCTTGCGGGACAATCTGCTGCCCCTTTGCCCGCTGACCTCATCTCATCTCCACTAGATGGGGGGGCACAAAACATCACCCACCCCCCACTTAGTATGAGGTTAATAACTTGTCCACATTATTAAATGGGGTGGAAAATACATTGCTTTGGGGTATCGAACCCCTTGGGGTTTCAGGGCCTCAAAAAGACCACCGCCGCCCCAAGTTTCCCAACAGAAACTGCTGGGAAAGTTCAAAGATACCCCCCTCCCCGCATCCCCGCCCCGGCACCCCCCGTCCAAAAAAACCCCCGGCTACTGGCAGCGCCGGCACAAAGGGTCCAAATTCCCGGGGAAAAGCGTGGGTCTTTCCGGGTATCATGTCCTTGGGGACCCCAGCTCAGGGCCCCACCACAGCCATCTCCCCCGCCGTTGTCCAAGAGTCCCATGGCCACAGACCGGCCTAGGGTTGACGGCTGGTACTTTTTCAAGGGCCTTCCCCCCCACACACAAAACATTGGGGGGCCTTGGAAAGGGGACTGGGACGGGCCTTTCTGGCACTGGGGACATGGGGCCCTTTGAAATGTCCCAGCTGTTTGCAAAGGTGGACAGAGTCGGGGTTCCCCACAGATGTGGAAGCATGGGCTGGGGGCCCCCCTGGGCTTAGGGGTAGGGACAACTGGCCCAGTGGACGTCTTACCCCCTCTCCAGCTGGCTTGCTTCCTGGCCTCTGGTGCCCGATTGTTGGCATATTCATCCGCGAGGTTTGCGGTGGTCCCCTCCGGTTTCCTGTCACGAAGGTGCTGCTGGAGGTCCTCTGGGCAGTTCCACAAAAACTGCTCCATCGCGATGAGCTCCTTCAGCTGCTGGACGGTGGTGATCTCCAACCCCAAGGTCCACTGGTCGACTGCTCTCTGGAGGGCCCGCATGTGGTCAGCCCAGCTGTCGGTAGGACACCGCTGCAAACTCCGGAGCTTCTTCCTGTACATCTATGGGGTTAGGTTGTACTGCCGGATCAACGCCTGCTTGACTTTCTCATAGGTCAGGGTGGCATCGCTGGACAGGTCCCCAAAGATCTCCAGGGCTTTACCTCTGAGACGAGGAGTGAGGAACCGGACCCACTGGTCCTCAGGTACATGGTGCTGGCCACAAATTTTCTCTAATGCCAGCAAGAAGGTGTCCAGGCCCCCGCCTTTATCCAGCATGGGAAAGTCCTCCGCCCTTAGCTTCGGGATCTGGGTCTCAGGAGACTCTTGATTGGCCAGGGTGGACTGTGCCTTTTATAGCTGGAGCATCTGTAACCGGTGGTCACACTCACGCTGGCATTCCTCTGCCTGCTCCCGATGTTCTGTGGCTGCCGCCTCGGCTTGCGCACACCACTCTGTGGCGGCCACCTCTACTTGCTCACGACGTTCTGCAGCTGCAAGGAGGGCATTGTAGGTGTTGAGGTCTCCAGCCTTGAGCTTAGGCAGGGCAGCTTGCTTGAGAATAGCTGAGGGTGAGCGGCCCCCTGCGGAATGGACTATCTGTGACTGGCTCCTTGAGGAGCCAGAGCTGTACTCCTCCTCACCTTCATGGTCCACAGCCTGGTCTGGGCCAAGCTCCCCCTGGCTAACTTCGCCGACTGTTTCCTTAGGGCCTACAGCTTTGGCCAGTTGGTTATCTTTGCCCTTGCTGCGACCAGACAACCTTTCAACCTTTGGTTATCAACACAAAAACTGCAACCTGAATGCACCCAACACCTCATATTTGCACCTCGATTTGTCTAGTGCTGAGTTAATCTTAAGACCCCAGCAGCAAAAGCCACTACTGGTAGTTCTTAGTGTCTGTGAGTACGGGACCCGCACTCACACACACTATTGTCTTGATCCCACCGTGCTGCCACCAATCTGTCAAGAAAAGCCCCGCCAGCACACTTGAGGGTCGACGGCCTGACTTGAGGTGTATCACGACGTTGCGCTCCTCCTAGGGGTGCACAAGGTCAGCCAGACACTGTTTCCATTAACCCCTGTCCACACGGGCACAGGAAGGCCCAGAGAGGGCAAGAGGACACCCTACTCGCCCACAACCCTGAAGGACTGGGAGAGATCCATTTACCCACGCTGGTTAAACGGCGCTCTGCCAGGCCAATAAACTGCCACCAGTTTCTTGTTTGGTTATAAGACCGGTCTGTTACCGGCTTATAACAAGGCCAGGAACCAGCCTTGGGGGTAGCTATATATTATAGACCAAGTAATAGGCGGGTGAGTTCAATTATCAAGACAGACCAGCTCAGATTAAAGTTTATAGATTTAATTCACCTTGGGGGGCACACTAGACAGACAATATGTACAGAATAATAATATTATACAGATATGGGTCAGAGGTGCAAATATAAGTATGGGTACAAACAACGGCAGTAAGATGTGTCCAGTTACCTGAGGTTGGCTTGGTTCTGAGCCCACATGGGTGGGCTAATGTGGCCTAGCTTCTGTGTGGATGCTTCTGGACTGGTGATGTCAGGTACCCCCCCTGGGAAAGCAACAATGGGCACCCTGGGTCCTGCTTTATATCCCCTAATGGGACAACCCACGTGGCAGCCCCCTACACGCCCACACACACACCTGGGACGGTCTACAAACTCCTCCTTCTCTGGCCATGCCATTTTGACTGAAACACAAAAATGGACCATACCGCGGCAGGGCATTAGGACAGAACTGAGCCAGTGACACCATCAGAACCGGATGGGCCTAAGCTATGCCCTGGTACCAGGCAATCCCTATCCTATTTGCTTCCTAAGGCCAGCTTTGTGTTTCTGCCGTACCATGCAGCCTAGAATCTCGGGAGTAGCAGCAGGACGTGCGGAAAGATTCATATTTTAAAATATGAAATCGCCGCAGACCGGCTATGAATGATTCTCCCATAAATCTTTATGAAATATCGGGGCAGCTGGGTCTGGCCAAGTCTTTGTTCTCCAGGTCTGAGAGAGCCTATGTGTTTCAGGTGCTAATTAAGTTGCATGAGGATTCTTTCATGTGCAGACCTCCTGCTGAGAGATTTTCTCTCTGCCTTTTGTTAGCCAGGCTCCTAGGTAATTGAGGGTTTCCTATGGAGAATGGGTTGTGTGAGTGAATTTGAGTTGGGGGGGATTACTTGGTCATTTTGTGTCAATTTTCTTCACACTGACCTTCACCCATGCCTCTTCTGGATCATCCAGATAGTCATTGGTGAGCTTCTAACGGGCCTGGATATGTGCTGGCATGAGCAGGGGGGACGTTGCGTGCTGCCCTGCAGGATTTTAATCCATGACGGTGTAGTGTGTTAATAAAAGTAATCTTGGAGACTGTGGCCCCAGCTCTATTCAGGTCATTGACCAGGTCCTCCCATGTAGTTCTGGGATTTCCTGACCTCTCTCAGAATCATCCTTACCCTAGGAGGTAAGATCTTGCATGAAGCCCCAGACCGAGGAAGATTGACAGTCATCTTGTGTTTCTTCCATTTTCTAATAATTGCACCAACAGTTGTTGCCTTCTCACCAAGCTGCTTGCCTATTGTCCTGTAGCCCATCCCAGCCTTGTGCAAGTCTATAATTTTGTCCCTGGTGTCCTGTCACGGTTCATGCTGCGGCCCCTGCTACGGACCGTCAGCGTGCCCGTGTCTCTGGTGCTTCTGGCTCTATTCACCCACCTGTCCCGGCTCCTCCTTGCAGGTCTCAGTCACCATGGCTTCCTCCAGCTTCCTGTCTGCACACGTGCTCCCTCTAGGGCATACATGCCAACTTTTGAAAGTAAAATAGCAGGAGATCTGAAGGCGGCGTGCATAGCACGCCGCATCAAAAATTTGGGATATCCAGCCCATCTTGCATGTAAGCCAACCCCCCCTTCGAAAAAAACCAAAACCCTACTACCCCCTAACTGTGTAATGGCTCTGGAAGAAAGCTAAATTAGGGTTTTGGCGTCACCCAGCTTTCCTGGACAGTTGGATGGTCTATTCAGCATCCAGGAGAGCTGGGAGATACCGCCAAACTCTGCCCCAATAGGTAGGTATCTCGGTGGCCTATTTGAACCTTGAACCAGGTAGTAGCCTCCTGTAGCCAGGTTAATGCCCCCTTTAAGCCAGGTAGCTGTCCCCAATAGCCAGGTAGTGCTCCTTACAGCCAGGTAGTGCCTCATTAGCCAGGTAGTGCCCCCAATAGCCAGGTAGTGTCCCCAATAGCCACTTAGATGCTCCTTATAGCCAGGTAGTTCCCCCAATAGCTAGGCAGATGCCCCCTTGATCCAGGTATATTGCCCCATGAGCCATGCAGATGCCCCCATAAACCAGGCAGATGCCCCCATAAACCAGGCAGATGCCCCCTTTATCCAGGCAGATGTCCCCATGAGCCATGCAGATGCCCCCATAAACCAGGCAGATGCCCCCATGAGCCAGGCAGATGCCCCTTTTATCCAGGCAGATGCCCCCTTTATCCAGGCAGATGCCCCCATGAGCCAGGCAGATGCCCCCTTTATCCAGGTAGATGGCCCCATGCCAGGCAGATGTCCCCTTTATCCAGGTAGATGGCCCCATGCCAGGCAGATGCCCCTATGAGCCAGGCAGATGCCCGCTTTATCCAGATAGATGTCCCCATGCCAGGCAGATGCCCCCATGAGCCAGGCAGATGCCCCCTTTATCCAGGCAGATGCCCCCATGAGCCAGGCAGATGCCCCCTTTATCCAGATAGATGCCCCCATGCCAGGCAGATGCCCTCATGAGCCAGATAGATGCCCCATGCCAGGCAGTGCCCCTATGAGCCAGGCAGATGCCCCCTTTATCCAGATAGATGCCCCCATGCCAGGCAGTGCCCCTATGAGCCAGGCAGATGCCCCCTTTATCCAGATAGATGCCCCCATGCCAGGCAGTGCCCCTATGAGCCAGGCAGATGCCCCCTTTATCCAGATAGATGCCCCCATGCCAGGCAGATGCCCCCTTTATCCAGATAGATGCCCCCATGCCAGGCAGTGCCCCTATGAGCCAGGCAGATGCCCCCTTTATCCAGATAGATGCCCCCATGCCAGGCAGTGCCCCTATGAGCCAGGCAGATGCACCCTTTATCCAGATAGATGCGCCCATGCCAGGCAGTGCCCCTATGAGCCAGGCAGATGCCCCCTATTATCCAGGCAGTGCCCCTATAGCTGGTAACAATAAAATAATAAAACCTACTTCACTCCCCTCACATGCACTCAGTCACTGCACACACACCCCTCTCCTCACAGACAATCAGTCACCCCCTCCCCACACACACAGCCCTCCCTGCACTCACCTTTCCTGCTGGCATCCGAGTTCTTCTAACTCGGGGAAGGGGGCGGGGCTTAGCGGGACCCGCAAAGCCCCGCCCCCTACCCCCGCAATGCTCTCGTAGCTTCCTCTGAAGAGGAAAGCATTGCCGGCGGCGGCGCAGGACAAAGGCATCGGGCAGCGTTCTAGAGACGCTGCCCGATGCCTCTGTACACAGATAACCTCCAGCTTCTCTAAAGAGGCGGGAGGTTATGCCACCCTAGCGGGGGGGCGGGACACGGCCCCCATTAGCGGGAGTGACCCGCCAAAACCAGGAGGTTTGGCAACTATGCTCTAGGGGCACGCGCGCGGCACTGCATGGCACTTAAGGAGTCAGTGGTCCTTGGTCCGGCCCAGTAACCTGTGACCTCTGCTGTCTTAAGGAGCTTCCTGCCCTATCCTGTTGTCAGCTCGTTGTTGTCTTCAGCATAAGAGCTTGACCCCTCGGCTGCTGCATTGCTGCTGTTCTCTTGTAGGTTACCTGAACGTTTATCTGTTCCTGCTGGATATCTGCCGCTGTACCAGCCTGCCTATACCTGCTGTTACCTGGCATCATACAGTAGCCTGCCTATACCTGCTGTTGCCTGGCATTATACAGTAGCCTGCTACCTACCTGGACTGTGCATACGTTCCCCAGCTACACCTGGACTGTGTGTACGTTTATCGGCTACACCTGTAGTGCCTGTCTCCGTTCCTGCTACCTGGACCTGCACTTCGGCTACCCACTGCTTGTGTTCACCATCTCCGTTCGCAGTGGGCCCAGAGGATCAGCCCAACCTGCACATTTCCAGCCATCCGGGTTGGAATCGTTACAGTACGAACTGACCACAAATTATGGATCCCGCCGGAGTGACTCTGCCTGACCTTATAGCCGTGGTGAACCGTCATGGCATCCACCTGGAGCAATTCTTCCAAAAGCTGCAGACCATCACCATCCGTCTGGACCAAGTCGTGTCTGCACTGGCACCTACACCTGCTCCGCCATCTGCTGTGGTTCCGCCTCCGTCTGCCATGTCCAGTCCTAGCCTGCACCTGCCTCTGCCTGCCCGTTATTCTGGAGACCCACAAGCATGTCGAGGCTTCCTCAACCAGTGTGCGATCCACTTTGAGGTCCTGGCTCATCAGTTCCATTCTGACCGTGCCATGGTGGCCTTCATTATTAGCCTGCTGTCAGGTGAAGCCTTGGCCTGGGTCTCACCTCTGTGGGAGAGAGAGGATCCGCTGACAGGGGACCTCCATGAGTTTGTGCGCTTTCAGAAAAACCTTTGAGTTACCTGGGCGCAACACATCGGCCGCTTCATCTCTGCTTCGCTTTCGTCAAGGCGATTCTACTGTGGGACTGTATGCCATCCAGTTCCGTACCCTGGCCTCCGAGCTTGCCTGGAACAATGAGGCCCTCGTTGCTGCCTTCTGGGGAGGGGGGGGGGCTCGACGGACGCATTAAGGACGAATTGGCTGGTCGTGATCTTCCTACCACCTTGGTCGACCTCATCGCTTTGACCACCCGAATCGACATCCGTTTTGCGGAGAGGGAGCTAGAGCTTTGCCAACAACCTGTGTCCTCCCGTCCTCGCAGGCCTCCACGCCTTGTACTTGAGACCCTGACTCAGCCTCACCTGGCACCAGCGTTCACCCAAGATGAGCCTATTGAGGTAAACCGCACTCATCTCTCCACAGAGGAACGCACCCGTCGACGCAGCCTAAATCTGTGCCTGTACTGTGGTGGTGCTCATCACTATCTGAAGAACTGCCCAGCCCGCCCTGCTGCGCCCCGGGAACCTCGCTGCCATGGTGTGGTGGGTGAAGTGACCCTGAATGTTGGCGCCTTAGCTCCTCGTCTGACCACTCCGGTCACTCTACACTTTTCGTCTGGTGCTGCCCTTGAAGTTCCTGCTCTTCTGGATTCTGATTCCTCCGAGAACTTCATCCATCCATCTCTGCTAGAGAAGTTCTGTCTGTCTGTCTCCCGCTTTGAGAAGCCTCTACATTTCTCATCCATCAACGGGGAGATCCTGAAGGAGCCAGTCCAGTTCCGTACCCTGCCTGTGTCCTTGAAGGTTGGCAGTTCCCACCAGGAAAAGCTGTCCTTTTACATCCTGCCGAGTTCATCTGCTCCAGTTCTGCTCGGGCTACCATGGTTCCAGCTTCACAGCCCATCCCTGGACTGGAAAACGAGCAAGGTTGTCCAATAGGGCAAGCATTGCCACTCTCGCTGCCTCAAGCCCACTCATCTGGAGCAGCCCTGCCCTCCCGTTTCTCTGCCCATTCATTCTGCTGTGCCGGTGAAAGATTCGCATCTGCAAGAAGAGCCTCTGGTCTGCAAAGAAACCTCTGACAACCCAACCCACCACACCCCCTGCCTACTGTTTCTGCTACTTCTCCCCAGGTCCAAGAAGTTTTCTGGGGCTCTCTGGACACCTCCTCTGACGACATTTCCTGGGATAACAAAGGAGGAGGTGGTTACCCATAGCCATTTTGTGGGTTCCTGGCTAGCCCGGAGGGGAGGGCTTAAGGGGGGGAGGTACTGTCAAAGTTCACGCTGCGGCCCCTGCTACGGACCGTCAGCGTGCCCGTGTCTCTGGTGCTTCTGGCTCTATTCACCCACCTTTCCCGGCTCCTGCTTGCAGGTCTCAGTCACCATGGCTTCCTCCAGCTTCCTGTCTTTCTGTGCGCACACGTGCTCCCTCTAGGGGCACGCGTGCGACACTGCATGGCACTTAAGGAGTCAGTGGTCCTTGGTCCGGCCCAGTGACCTGTGACCTCTGCTGTCTTAAGGAGCTTCCTGCCCTAACCTGTTGTCAGTTCATTGTTGTCTTCAGCACAAGAGCGTGACCCCTCGGCTGCTGCATTGCTGCTGTTCTCTTGTAGGTTACCTGAACATTTATCTGTTCCTGCTGGATATCTGCCGCTGCACCAGCCTGCCTATACCTGCTGTTACCTGGCATCATACAGTAGCCTGCCTATACCTGCTGTTGCCTGGCATTATACAGTAGCCTGCTACCTACCTGGACTGTGCATACGTTCCCCAGCTACACCTGGACTGTGTGTACGTTTATCGGCTACACCTGCGGTGCCTGTGTCCGTTCCTGCTACCCGGACCTGCACTTCAGCTACCCACTGCTTGTGTTCACCATCTGCGCTCGCAGTGGGCCCAAAGGATCAGCCCAACCCGCACGTTTCCAGCCATCCGGGTTGGAATCGTTACATGTCCTTAGGAAGCTCTTTGGCTTTGGCCATCGTGGAGAGGTTGGAGTGTGATTGATTGAGTGTGTGGACAGGTGTCTTTAATACAGGTAACGAGTTCAAACAAGTGCAATTAATACAGATATTGAGGGCAGAGTAGGAGGGCTTCTTAAAGAAAAAACTAACAGGTCTGTGAGAGCCAAAATTCTTGCTTATTGGTATGTGATTATATACTTATTTCATACAATAAAATGCAAATTAATTATTTTAAAATCATATAATGTTATTTTCTGGATGTTTTTATATAAAAATTACAGACCTCTCGATTGTTTGTGAGTGGGAAAACTTGCCATTGTAACAAATACTTATTTTTCCCACTGTATGTACTATAGGTGTAGAATTTTATTGGGTCAAAAATTTTGAAGCATAAAAACAATTGAAAAAAAACAAAGAACTACATACAGTTTACACGCTAAAAAATGTGGCATACATATAAATTGTAAGGTATAAGATGGGAGAAATACAGAAAGATACACCTATAGTACATACAGTGGGAAAAAAAAAAGTATTTGTTACAATGGCAAGTTTTCCCACCCACAAACAAGAGGTCTGTTATTTTTATATAAAAACTTCCAGAAAATAACATATTATTTTAATTTAATTAATTTGCATTTTATTGTATAAAATAAGTATATTATCACATACCAATAATAATCTGCTGGCAGGCCCCACACAGAATATACAGATATTAATATACACACCAGAAGTAAAGATATGTATATACATGAAAAAAATTAGCGACATCCAAATATGTGTCAATGCAGTCTTTTCCCATTTATTAAGAATTATGTACAAGTTTTTATAACCTTTGTTTTAAGGTGTATCATATGCAAATAGACAGTAAAAATAGTGTGAGACAGTGACAGGTGGCGTTATTGAGGGAAGATACGTTTCCCCTAGAACACTCTCATATGTGACTATAGGAAGCGCATGGATAGATGCGTGTCACCGAGTGGCCTGGATCGGTGAAGGGAGAGCCGACAGTCTTGTGTTTCAGTAGCACTACGCTACGGGACATGTGTAGTAGAAGCGGTTTCCAATCCGCTTGTGCCCGAGGTCGGATTTTCCTGGAGTGGTTTCAAAGATTGGGTGGGTGGCCACTCCACGCCCAGGTGAGGCGGGGCTCAGGCCTATAAGCCTGGGTCTGCAGGCCTGTCATGGCTGCTGGTGGAATGCTACAAGCCACATGGTAAGCAGCCCTGTTACTGTGGATATTGGTCTCTGTACAAGAGGCACTGAGTGTGTCTCTGGTGTAGTAAGGGCCGTTATTGTTTAGTGAGAGCTCAGCCGAGCAGGATTTTATTTTGTATGTTTTGCCTGACATTAAGGCTGTGTTATTTTGTTTACCATTCTAATAAACCCAGGCCTAGCCTGGACTTGGACTTTTTACGCTGTGTCCCTGTCACTATCTGCCAAAGCCCAGGCTGCTACCTGAACGTTGAGGCTAACCCCCACATATGGTGGAGGATGGGGGGCAGACGAGTTTAAAGAGACATAACACGCGTTTAATGGACCTTTTCTGCAATTGTTGCTAAGGGCAACGGCCGGTGGAAAAGTGCTCGGATAGCGCTAACCTCTATGTCCTGGGTTAAAGCTGCAGCTGCGCAGCAATCAGAGACCGCCAGGATGGATGAACTTTTAAAACAGCTTATCCAGGCAAACAGTAGCCTTCAGCTGATGACAGCGAACAGCAGAAGGTGCATGAGGAGGCCATGAGGGCCCAGGCTGAAACCAATGCCCTGCT
Source organism: Phyllomedusa bahiana (assembly GCA_025379985.1). Taxonomy (NCBI): domain Eukaryota; kingdom Metazoa; phylum Chordata; class Amphibia; order Anura; family Hylidae; genus Phyllomedusa; species Phyllomedusa bahiana. The sequence goes on from JAODAL010000934.1 coordinate 12,688, forward strand.
CATAGAAGCTAACCGTCTCGCTTTAAGGAACAGCAACATATTAATAAGCAGCTCCAAGAGCAAGTCCTGGCCGTGGCGAAAAAATATGCAGAGAACGCCAAGCTCGCTTACCACCACCCGTGCTGCTTGCAGTTCCCTTGCAAAAAATGACGCGCAAGATGACGTTGAGGCCTACCTACGGGTCTTTGAAAGAGGTGGCAGAGCAAGAGAAGCTACCGATGGCTCAGTGGGCTGAAGTGTTGGCGCCGTTCCTAAACTGGGGACCCGGGCAGGAAGGCTTTATTTTCGACCTCAGTGAACAAGACGCCAAGGCATATCTTAAGTTAAAAGGCGAGATCCTGGCCCCGCTTGGGGGGGTAAACATGAATGTGCGAGCCCGACGGGTGCACAATTGGACTTTTTCTGACCATCTTCCCGCGCGCTCTCAGATGTATGACCTGATCCACTTGGTGAAAAAGTGGCTACAACCCGAGGAGTCTACACCTGCGCGATAGTGGAAAGAGTCGTCTTGGACAAGTTCGTCCGTTCCTTGCCTCCTGGGATCCAGCGCGGGGGTTGGACAAGGGGGACCCCAAAGATGCGGAGCAACGGGTTTTAACCTGGTTGAAAGGTACAAAGCCACCGAGGACTTGCTTTCAAGCAGCCCCCGGACGCCCTAATCCCAGGGACAGCACATCGTCCAGAACATCTGGTAAGACTGTCCCATATATAAGGGGGGTGAAAAGTATCCCAAAGGGTGGTGGCTCAGAGGGGGACTCATTGGGAAGGAAAGGTCCCAAATGGACAGCTCAGTACAGGGAGGAGTCTCAAGGAGACTGGAGCCGCATACTGTGCTGGCGGTGTCACGGACCTGGACATGTTGCTGTAAACTGTCCCCTTACAGTTGAGCCGATGGAGTGCGACACCGTGAGGCGAAGGTCGATGTTTGCCCGACCAGTGTGCTCTGCAGAGACTGAGTCAGAGACCGATCGTCAGCTGTGTCACATAAAGGTTAATGACTATCCAGTGACGGCTCTACTAGACTCGGGGAGTTGGTCCACTGGTGCACGCAAGTCGGTCGACCCTACATCACTCACTGGACGCATGGTAGGGGTCCATGGGGACACCAAGGAATACCCAACTGCTCTAGTCAAACTTGAGACTCCTTGTGGTGTTGCCTACATGAGGTGGGTGTGGTCAGGACCCTCTTACATACGGTGATCCTAGGGAGAGACTTCTCCCTATTCTGGGACTTGTGGCAGAAACATGTCACCGCCACGGTAAATATTAATATTGATGTTGATGTATATTCTTGTGTACCGGAGCCATTTGACCCTGATTCCATGGTTCAGCCGTAGGGGTGACCATGGAGAATGGTGATAATTTCCCCCTAGCTGTTTGGCGGGTTTGAAAGGGAAAGGAAAAAGAGGAAGGGTTTTCTATGTTGGACCTAGAGGTCTCGAGGGTAATTTCGGGACTGCTCAACTCAGAGATCCCACCTTGGTAAAAGCCAGGGAAAATGTGGAGAGTCATAAATGGGGTGCCTCAATACCCAGGGGCCGATACTGTGCCCCCCCAATATGGCAGTCAACCATGGCTGTTATACCGGGTGGACAAAGTTCGGGGGGAGGTTGGGGAAAACAACTAGTGGTTACCCCAGCCCTACCGGGAGAATGGTGTTAGACCCTCTAAATAAGCACGTGTTAGGAGGCCATTTAGGTATGGAAAAGACCAAAGAGCGCATTCTGCAGAGTTTTTTTTGGCAGGGGTGTACACTGATGTAAAGCGGTACTGGAGTCCTGCCCTGAGTGCCAGTTAACAGCTCCGATGCCCCATTTCCGGAGCCCTTGGTGCCCTTGCCCATCATAGAAGTACCCTTCGAAAGGATAGCGATGGATCTAGTGGGCCCACTGGTTAAGTCTGCAAGGGGCCATCAGTACATATTGGTGGTGCTGGGCTACGCCACCCGGTACCCAGAAGCTGTGCCCTTACGGAATACTTCCTCTAAAAGTATTGCCAGGGAATTGCTCTACATGTTCTCCCGGACTGGCCTACCAAAAGAGATCCTGACTGACCAGGGAACCCCTTTTTTGTCAAGGGTTATGAAAGAATTATGCAAGTTGTTAAAAAATCAAAAAATCTGCACACATCTGTATAAACACCCACAAAACAGACGGCCTGGTTGAAAGGTTCAATAAGACCCTAAAAAGCATGTTAAAAAGGTGGTTAGTAGGATGGGAAGGACTGGGATTGTATTCTGCCGACCTAATGTTTTCAGTCCAGGAAGTTCCACAGTCGTCCACAGGTTTCTCCCCTTTTGAGCTGGTCTATGGTAGACATCCACGGGGCCTTCTAGATATAGCTAAAGAAACTTGGGAGGACGAAATTTCCACACCTTACAAGAGTGTTTTTTGACACATTTCCCTTATGCAGGACGTATCGCTGCCGTCATGCCCATTCGTTTGGGAACATTTTTCAGCAGGCCCAGGAAGCCCAAAGCCGGTTTGTAAAAACAGGTCTGCCAAGGGTGAGGACCTTCAAACCCGGGTGATCGGGTTCTCGTATTAGTGCCCCCCTTGGAAAGTAAATTTCTAGATAAGTGGCAGGGACCTTATGAGATAATTGAAAGGGTCGGGGAGGTACTGTATAAAGTCTATCTGCCGGAAAAAAGAAAACTAGAACAGCTTTATCATGTAAATTTAATTAACCGTGGAAAGATAGGGAGACCCTGACAGCTGTAAGTACCCCCCAGAGTGTTTTTGAGGTGCGTATATCAGAGTCCCTGTCCAAGTCCCAAAAACAGGAGACCCCCGAATTCGTTCAGAGAAATAAGGATGTGTCCTCAGAGTTACCAGGGCGCACAAAGTTATACAGCATGACATTGTCACCTAACCGGGAGTAAAGGTTTCCTGAAAACCCTACCGGGTTCCAGAAGCTCGTAGACGGGCCATATCGAGGAAGTCCAAAAATGTTGGACCCGGAGTAATTGAGGGTCCAAGAAGTGAGTGGTCAGCCCTATTGTGCTGATAAACCAAAAACACGATGGTTTTATTACGCTTCTGTAACGACTTCGGAAGCTAAATGAGGTTTTCGAAGTTCGATGCGTAAACCAATGCCGAGAGTGGACGAGTTGATTGAGAGGCCCAGGTCAGGGCCCGATACTTCTCTACTCTTGACCTTACTAAAGGTTATTGGCAGGTACCCCTTTCCAAAAGGGCCAAAGAAAAGAAAGCTTTTGCCAAACCCCAGATGGTTTTGTTTCGTACGTCTGCTTACCATTTTGGGTTGCATGGGCCCCAGCAACCTTCCAAAGGTTAATGGATAGCACTATGGGTATGACATGTTAGTAGAGCCCGGGTTTCCCAAACCGTTGTGTCCGGGTCGGCTTTTCCTGAGGGGGTCAAAGAGCTGGGTGGGTGGCCACTCCCCCGCTCCAGGTGAGGCGGGCTCAGGCCTATAAAGCCTGGGTCTGCAGGCCTGTCATGGCTGCTGGTGGGAATTTCTACAAGCCACATGGTATAGCAGCCCGTTTACTGTGGATAATTGTCTCTGTACAAGAGGCACCCAGTGTGTCTTGGTGTAGTCAGGGCCCTTATTGTTTAGTGAGAGCTCGCGGGGCAGGATTTTATTTTGTATGTTTTGCCCGACATTAAGGCTGTGTTATTTTGTTTACCATTCTAATAAACCCCGGCTAGCCTGGACTTGGACTTTTTACGCGGTGTCCCTGTCTCTATCTGCCAAAGCCCAGGCTGCTACCTGAACGTTGAGGCTAAACCCCACAATAGGCAAACAATATTTAATCAACTCCCCTTCATTATTCTAAGGGCTTGTTCACACGGCGTTTTAACTCCGTGTTACAAGCGCTTTTTAGATCCGTCTCTGGGACCGACAGGACGGACCCAGAGACGGATCTAACAATTAGCAGTGAGCTTATCACTGCGGGCTATGAGGAAGACGCAGCGGCGTTCACATGAGAGATCGCCGCTGCGTGTTTCCATAGCGCAGCTCGGGTCCATCTTTGAAAGAATTGACATGGAATTCTTTCAAAGACGGAGCTGACAGGCAGGAGGGGAACACGCAGCGGCAATCTCTCATGTGAACGCCGCTGCGTCTTCCTCATAGCCCGCAGTGATAAACTCACTGCTAATGGTTTAGATCCATCTCTCACTACGTCCTGTCGGTCCCAGAGACGGATCTAAAAAGCGCATGTAACACGGAGTTAAAATTCCATGTGAACAAGCCTAAGATATTCCAAATATAAAGAAGACAACCCCTATTCTTACCCTCATTCCTATCAAAAAGTTAAAGAGAGAAGAAAATACACCACCGTGGCTAACAATTTTGGGGTAGCCGTCCCAATAAGGGCAACCCCAACCAGAAACTTGTCCCTCAAGAAAAGCCTTATAATTTCCCTCAAACTCAAGGTAAATAATAGAGGGGCGAAACCTATAAAGTAAAAGCAGAGCAATTAGAGAGTATAGAAAAGACAGTCGGCACAGTAAGACAAACACCTTTGCTTAGATAGACTCCTTGGATCTTGGATATAATGAATATTTCAGATAACTAATAGCCAATTTATTCTAAATTGTAATATTAACAAAGTTCCTTCAAAAACACTCCAACGTGTTTCCCCTCATATTATTGTGGGTTCATCAGGAAGATAGATAATGTACATTAGAGAACAAAGAAAGCAAAATATTCAAGCTATATACAATATATGGCCAATACATAAGGAGTAAAGAAACGTAAATACATACACCACATATATCACTAATACATGTAAAACCCAGATATATATCCTGATGAAAGTGGTAAGGGAAGAGGGACCGTTCATACACCTTCACCCCTGATGTACACCTAGGAAGAAAAAACGTTTCCATGGGAACCTTTATAAAGATGGATACAGTTTGCACACAATGCCCTAAAGATATTTAAGATTTACATTCTAGTAATCTTCGGTTTAGATATGTAGACAAGGCTATAATTGAGGAAAAGTACTCACCTAGCCTTGAAAAATAGAAGTCTGCACAATATACTTACACCCCCCCCCCGCCCCTGTATGAAGCAATTGCAGGTGTATATAGCGATATCCTCCTAACGTGCCGAGGAGAGTTAGAATACACTCTTAATTATTCTTAAGGCTAGGTCTACATGGCACTGGACAAAAAACTCACTGAAAACCAAATCCTAAAAATGTTCATAAAAGTGAGTTTTTTGTCCACTGCCTGTCAAAAAATTCAGTTTTTTTTGTGCGTTTTTTTTGCGTGTTTTTTTTTATATGCCGTTTTACTTTTAGAAATGCAAACCATTATAATTGCTATGGATTTCTGAAAAAAACACGCCAAAAACGTCTCAGAAAACGACCAGCGCTTTACATTGACTCCAATAATAAATTTTCTGCCTTGCTCAATTGGGTTTTTTTTTCAGTCATTTTTTCAGCGTTTTTTGAAAACAAAAATCATTGAAAAAAAACGATTGTTTTTGTGTGCAGTCTAGACATAACCTAAGACATCCCTGCTTTCACTGTCACATGACTCATGTCTCCTCACAGCAGAAGGCCAGCAGCAGCATGTCCCTATTTCAACAGTATGTAAACAGGAGCCTTGTACTTGTCAGCTCACCATCTCCTCCATTGAACCTGCTGACCCCCAATTGGTAGGTGCTGTCGGCCTTTGCAGCACTAGTTTACTCAGGCTTGTTTAATTTAGTTCAAGGGAATGTGTTACACTTTTTTTTTTTTTTTTTTTTACTTATTGAAACAAGACCCTGATACATATTTTCTTATTTGCCATTTTTATTTTCTGATTGTAGATTTCTCAATTCAGTTGTCCGTACATGACTGTGGGGACAGCATTCTTGCCTGCACTGCTTTAAAAGTAGTCAGAGAGATACTTTACAGAAGCTTCATGCACATAGGAGCCCTAAAAGGGGTTCTCTCGTTTTACCATTTGGCAGCCGTTTATGCTGATTGCCAAGCAGAGCTTGTGAAATGGAGGGGTGTGTTTCTCCTCCCAGCAGGGTGTATCTTCTCTCTGCAGACACACCCTACACTGTGCATGTGAGGATTCATTCTGTGTGAGCTGGGGGAAGGGAGAGGTTCTCAGCTGTCTTTGGAAGTGAAAAGCTAAGTGTAACTCAATAGCGTATATCTAAATTTCTCGCTCTCTCTACATACTTTGTAATTACAATGGGCATTTGACATTCAGGACTCTGGGAAAGATGGGTGATTTTTTTTTTTCTCTCTCTCACACACACAGTGATATATCCTGCAGATTATACACCTCTGACCTCTACAGATCTGCAGAACAAAACAATATTCTTTATCTCTTTGTGCTTACATGGGACTGAACATGATCTCTCTCTCTGCTGCAGGACCCCAGATCGCTGTCAGTGAATCGCACCCTTACCCTGCTCACTGCGTCGCACCCCGTCTGATTGCTGTCAGTGAATCGTACCCTCCCCCCGCACACTGCGTATCACCACCTCTTATTGCCGTTAGTGAATCTCACCCCCCGCACACTGCGTCGCACCACCTCTGATTGCTGTCAGTGAATCTCACCCTCACACACTGCATTGCACCACCTCTGATTGCTGTCAGTGAATCTCTCTCTCTCATCCGTGCGCACGTCCCCCTGCGCGCTCCCGTCCACGACCTGTTCCCCGCATCTCCGTCAGATGCGTGTTCCCGATTACGACCGGGGCGGGAGCTGGGCGCAACCTGACCTGGGCTCAGACTTCATTACTAAGCACTAATGAAACAGCCCATTCTCTTAAACCATAGCATTTTGCTTATGGTAACCAAGGTACATGCTTACCTTTTTATTCCCCTCATTTTAAACTATGATCTTCGTAGCAAGAAAACCCCTTTAAGACTGATTCAGTTCTATAGACTTCTATAGGAGAGTTTTCTAGTCATGCTGTGTGATCTGGGAAGAAGTCAGTGTGCAGGGAGGGGGAGAGGGTGAACTGTGACTATTTCCTATGGTGGATCCTGTGTTATCTATACACATTGGTGTCTCCTTTCAGTGTAATCCTGTCTGTGCTGATAATGAGCAGACTACTGAAAATCTTTCTCTACAGAACAGGAAGTGTCAGACTATTAGACCTAATGGCCAAAGTGAAAACTGCAGGACTTAAGAATTATTAAAAAATATTGAAAGTGATATGGAAAATGAAAAAAAAACACATAACCAAATATTGAGTTAAACAATAATTAATTTTTTGATGACACATTTCCTTTAAGAGGTTGTTAAAAAAAAAAAAAAAAAAAAGCAGTGACTTTTAACTTTGGCTAATCCCCTCCATTTCAGCACTGTCTGTGGTCTCTCTCTCTGCCATGACTGTGCAAACATCGAGGGCAACTCTGATAATAAACCTGTTAAGCTAGGGTCACACAGCATAGGATAAAAAACTCGTCCAAAACCTAAAAACCGCTTTGAACCTGAGTATTTTGTAGTTTTTTTGTCCAAAGCAGCTGGGTTTCCGACGAGTTTTTTGGGTGGTTTTTAGTTTTCTGTTGAGGTTTTTTGGTATGGTTTTTGGGGCAGTTTTTCAGGCAGTCTAAGTGAAAAGTTCTCCGTCAGATTTTCAGAGGTTTCTAAATATTAAAAAAAACACAGATAATCTGACGGAAAACCTGTGCTGTGGAGACATAGCCATAGACTTCAATAGTAAATTTTCTGCCACACTAGCTTTGAAAACCGACCAGATAAAAACCTGTGTAGGCTACAGGTTGTTTTTTGTGTTGAAGTCTATGTGAAAAGATCTGTCAGATTTACAGAGGTTTCTAAATGCTAAAAACCACTGAAAATCTGACGGAAAACCTGTGCTGTGTAGACATAACCTTAGGTTACATCTTCTCCGCTGCAGTTTTTTTTAACTCTGAGAGAGACTTTGCTTTTATTAATTTTTTTCACCCTTTTTAGATGGCTTGAAATGAATATACTACTCTGCATGGTCCTTATGATTACTACTCTTACACTGAGTTGAAGTCAGTGTAGAGTTGATAGTCAATTCTGTTCAGCTTTGGACTAATGTTAATGTCAGTATAAACTGCCTTTAAAGTTTTATTCATTTCGCAGTCCTTTTGCTTCTGACTGCTGAATGGTGATTTGTTAATTCAGCTGCATATTTTCATAATTTTGTGACTGACCTCATATGTGTATCTACATTAAAGTGCTTATCCAACTTACAAAAGGGGTACTATTGCATGTAGCTATAGTGGGAGCCCATTCGCATCATGTTTCTGCCTTGTTTTAGCTTTGATCCTGGCCATTTAATTCCCTAGATGCTGTAATTTATAGTGTCCACTACATCTAAGTGATTACCGGAGTGAGGAGGCTCCTTTGGCATTCATGGGAACCTCTGCAATGCAATCCCAGAGTGCCTATGGTTGCCACGGCAGCCAGAGGCCAAATAATGGCCTGTGGGTCTAATATACAGGGTCTTATGTAATAAGCTGCTTGTTACAGGAACAGAATGATACATAGCCATACAGTTAGGCATCTTGGTTAGGCACTATAAAAGCCTAGTCACATACTGGGAATATAAAAAACGATAAGTAAATAAAAGAAAACTGTTTAAACAAATTAAAAAATAAAAAAAACAATAAGAAACATTCTATTTTGTAAAGAAAAATAAAGTTGAACTCCATTCTATCACATTATCTTGTTATGAAATTCAAACGGCGAATGCTAGAAAAATACAAACTGTGCCAGAAATGGCTTGTTTGTCTACCCAGTCTCACAAAAAAACATGAAAAATTAATTGTGACCTACCCCAACATCATACCGAAGAAAACTTACATTTATCCTGCAGCTATAAAGCTTACACTGCTACAGTTGAAACCAGAAGTTTACATACGCTGTATAAAAAGACACATATGCATCTGTCACTATCTGACACGAAATCAGAATAAACCTTATTCATTTTAAATCAATTAGAAATTCCAAAATGATTTACATTTGCTAAATGCCAGAATAATGAGAGAGAGAATTTTTTAAGGCATCTTTATTACTTTCTCCAAAGTCAAAAGTTTATATCCATTTCATTAGAATTTGGTAGAATTGCGCTTAACTGTATGACTTGGGTCAAACGTTTTGGATATCCTTCCACAAGCTTCTCATAATAGTTAGTAGGAATTTTGACCCACCCCTCCTCATAGAACTGGTGTAAATGAGCCATGTTTGTAGGTTGCTTTGCTTGCACCTGTCTTTTCAGCTTTGCCCATACATTTTCAATAAGATTGAGATCAGGGCTTTGTGATGGCCACTCCAAAACAGTGACTTGGTTATCCTTAAGCCACTTTGTAACCAGTTTGGCAGTATTCTTCTGGTCATTGTCCGTTTGGAAGACCCATTTCCGCCTAAGCTTTAACTTCCTGGCTGATACCTTGAAATGTTGCTTCAGTGTTGCCACAAAATCTTCTTTCCTCATGATGCCATCTATTTTATGAAGTGCACCAGTCCCTCCTGCAGCAAAACAACCCCACAACATGATGCTGCCACCCCCTGTATTTCACATTTGGGATGGTGTTCTTAGGCTTCCAAGCTTCTCCCTTTTTCCTCCAACCGTAACAATGGTCATTACGGTCAAACAGTTCAATTTTAATTTTGTCCGACCACAGGACATGTCTCCAAAAATGTAGGTTTTTGTGCCTGTGTGCATTTGCAAACATTAATCTGGCTTTTATATGTTTCTTTTGGAGTAATGGCTTCTTCTTGGCACAGTGACACTTAATCCTATGTTAATACAGTACTCATTTCCGGGGGAATAGGCACAATTTTAAACAACCCCCCAACTCTACGGGTCTTTTGTTCTTTGTTGATATGCAATTAAACCCAAAACACGTTCTCTCTGGACACAGAACCCATCCCCTTCCCTGACGTATGGTCCCAAAACCCCCATTTGTTGACTTCATTAAATTTGTAAGAAAACGAGGCCCCTTCCCGGGTATCTGGAAATTGCCTAAAGGGGAACCAACTTGTGCAAATCCAAAATTTCCCTTTTCCCTGATTTTTGGGGCTGATTTTTTAGACTTTCCCATGAGTTTCACAAGAACAGGGGGGTTTCGGTGTCTTGGGTCTTTCACACGAGGTGCATTTTGCGTTTTTTTGATGCTTTTAGATTTTTAAATCCTGCAGATTTTAACTTTACACACACAGTTAAACCGAAATTACATGCACAAAAAAAAAAGCACATATGCATGTTTTTTCACTATTGACTAAATCAGAATAAACCCTTCCCTTTTTTGGGTGGATTGGGATTTTCAAATTATTTATATTTGCCAAATCCAAAAAATGAGGAAAATTTTTTAAGGCACTTTTTACTTTTGCAAATCAAATTTGGATGCTTTTTTATCGGGAAGTCAGTTTTTTAAATGGGTTGTTCACTACAAGGTTTGCTTTTTTTTTAAAACTTGCAAAAAAATCCTTTTTAAAATGTCCATTAAAAAGTGTCCTTTCCCATCTAATACCCCTCTTTATGCTGCATAGCTCCCCAGGGCGCTAATTACAGACCCGTTTTAATCTCTCTTGATAGGCTCCAGCACTGGTTGCTAAAGTTCAGACCTGCTTTACTGACCAGTAAACCAGTAAATACACCCCCGAATTAAAAATGAAAAAAAAAACAGGGCTGAGGTAAAAAATCAATGAGTGGACAACCCCCTTTAATTGCTGTGCCTTTCTGCACAAAAAATGCATCCCAAAACACATCAAAAACACACCAAAAAACGCACTGTGTGAAAGCACCCTTAAATACATCCACAGCTGTGTCTCTAATTAGCTCAGATGTTGCCAATAAGGCTATGTTCACACGGCTTATTTCGGGGCATATTTACGGACGTATTTACGTCCGCAAATACGTCCCGATATACGTTTCAAATACGTGTCACAAAGTGTGGCGCGTATTTCGCGTCATAAATACAATCCCCATTCTTTACTATGGGGATTTACGTTGCGAAATACGCCTCAATAAGTGACAGGGGACTTAATTTTACGATCGTATTTACGGACGTATTTACGCCCGCAAATACGTTGCGAAAATACGCCTCGTGTGAACGACGAGGCGTATTTTACATTGGAATCAATGCTAATCTAACTGTTCATTATTGGAAACGTATTTCAGGACGTATTTGCGGACGTAAATACGCCCCGAAATAAGCCGTGTGAACATAGCCTAAAGCTATCAGAAGCTTCCAAAGACATGACATCATCATATGGGCTGTCCCAAATTGTTTAAAGGCATAGTAATCCTAGTATATGTAAACTTTTACATTCTCTCTCATTATTTTGGCATTTGACAAATATAAATAATTGTGGTAATACTAATTGATCTAAAAAGAGTAAGGATTATTCTGATTTCATGTCAGATAGTGAGAAAAAACATGCATATGTGTCTTTTTGTATAGTGTATGTAAACTTCTGGTTTCAACTCTATATCACAAACAAAGTAAACAAGTTCTAGCTTTTAAAATATTGGGTTTTTTTGAGTGGCAGTTATGATTTATGGTTTGAGGAGTGGCCTGAAAAAAGTGGTGACATGGACTTTAAAAAGGCGTGACAAACTGTTATCAGTAATGTACATTTTTAAATTCCTGTGCTTGGTTGTGTTGGCGGGAGACCCAGTGCACAGATCTGCCCAGGGGGCCATAATTCTCTTTAGACGTCCCTGGATTGCATTGTTATATTGTAATATGTACCCTGCTCAACAAGTATATTTTTGAATACTTCTAGACTAAGGGTATAAGTGTTTAAATGTCCATACAAATAAAGTTATGTTTTATTGGTGGGTTAAATACTGCAGTGATTACTAACATGTGAACACAAGCTAAGGATCTAGATACAATACACCATTGTAAAAAAGAGCTGTCAGCATAGACTTCAAGCAGAGGGGAGATATTTGGGAACAAAAGTGAGATTTTGCACAATCGGTGAACTCCATTTTGTCCACTAGGTGTCAGGCAATCCTTTTTATTATCCTATGCTGTCAAGTTCACTTGGTGCATTTCATCTTGAAGATTTTGTTTCAGGGCCTACCTTGTTTCTCCGAAAATAAGACAGTGTCTTATATTAATTTTTGCTCCTAAAGACGAGCTAAGACTTATTTTTAGGGGATTTCTTATTCCTCCATAAACAATAATTCACATTTATTGTTGAACAAAAATCAACATGTATTAATATACTGTAGTGATTTCATCACAAACATCAGCATAAGCAGCCAAACTCTCAATTGCATAAAAAAAAAATGCACAATGCCTTATTTTTGGGGAAACCGGGTATAAACACCACGCTTGGAGTTTCAATCATCTATTGCTTTTTCCTCAGATGGATCCATTAACCAAACCTTAGGTTTTCAGTGGGGCTTCCCTTGTGGTTTAAGGTGTCCATTTGTCTTAGTTTCACAAGTTTCTATCAATATCTTTTTTTTTAACAGGACAGAAAAGTGGAGACTTACATTTTTCGGCCTTCAGATCTACTGGTCATGACGGAGCCATCTTTGTACAGTGCAAGTCTATGGCAACAGGATGCTCTAGGATAGGCCTTATGCGGCAGCGTCCTGTTTGACAGAGCCATCTTTGTACGGTGCAAGTCTATGGCAACAGGATAGGCCTTCTGCTGCAGCGTCCAGTTTGACATCCGTTTTTCTGTTTCTTTTCTTCCCAATAAAACCTTCAATCTGCATTAACACATAAAAAGAAAAAAAAAATCAACATACCTTCCCAAAATAAAAACCAAAGGACTGTTGTTCTGCTTATACAGGTTGTTTTAAAGGATGCAAATATGTGATGTGAACCTGTCCTTAGTTAACTTCTGAATCTCTTCTTAAAATTAAGTATCCATAAAGATTCTTCTTCGTGATCTGTGTTTGTGTACAGGAAAGCAGAGGAGAGAACTGAAATGTTTTCATTATATAATATTAGGTCAGAATGCTATTGGGAAGTACCCAACTATGAAAAAATGCTTCCCAAAGGTCCCCTTATATTTCCCCCCAGTCCTAGTTGTTTCTATCCAAATGTGCCCACAAATTTATCAGGCTTTTTTAAATTGGTTAAAGTTCTAAAAAATACTGTAAAAAGGTGTCAGAAAATTATCAGTGTTCAAAAATTTGTGTGATTTTAGCGGCTCTGGGATCTTGGCAAAAGTTTTTGGGTTTTTCAGGCAGGGAACAGGGGACAGTTTCTTGGGGGGCCCAAAAAAAATACGGGCCTTGTATTTTATTTAAGCGCAAAAAAAAAACAAAAAAGTGAAAAGGCCCATGCACCGACAAAAAACAAACAAACCCCCCTCCCCTTTGGGGGCTCAAACAAACAAAGGGGACCAACTTACTATCAGCTTGTAATTTTCCCTGGGGGTTCTCCGGGCCGTTTCTCCTCTCCGATTTAAAAGGTAGCCGGGGATTTGGGTAGTTCCCCCAGCAGTTTCCCCTCTGACTTATATTTTTCCAGGTAAAACTGGGTGGAACCTCGGGGAAAGTGGCCCAAATGGGGAGTGAGCCCCCCCTGCTCTTTGCTCACCCCCAATGAAACCCCCGGACCCGGGAATGGCTAAAAGGGCCTTTGCTAAATTAAACGTTAAACATATGTCGACAGTTTTATACTGTCGACCCTATCAAATATTGGCCTTTCTTTCCCCAAAAAGGCTCCTTATTGGGGGCATGTGCCCTGGACATTTGAAGGCGCATAATCCCAAAAAAAATAGGGCCCGGGATATTTACCCTTTTATATACCCTTCCTGCTGTTGAAACCCTTAAATTACCCCCCCCCCTCTGCTCAAAACAGGGGGGGCGGGCACCTTGTGCCCCAAAAACTTTGCCCCTAGCCCAAACGAATCTGCTTTTCCCTGCTGGGCCCCAGGCCGGTTTCCACACAAAATTTGAAGCCCTGCCAGACCCAGGAACCCCCGGGGTTCCCTTGCTTTTTCCCTTTTTTTTGGGGGCCTTTCCTTTCAATGGGGGGTGATCTGTGATCACCTAATTTGCCCCCCCAAATAGATAACATCGATGTGACTCGAGGGCCCAAATTCGGGGCCCCGAATTTCCTCTCCACAATGGCAAAAATTTTTTCACCCACCGACAACTTCCGGTTTGAGGTACACGATCGGGTGCTTTTCCCCGTTAATTTTTGGGGATAAGACTCCCCCTAACCCTACTTTGAGGAAATCTGTCTGCAACGGGGAATTCTTCCCGGGGAAGTTTGGGGTGATCAGAACGGGCCCTCTTACATAGACCCCCCTTAAAGTTTTTGGAAGGCTTGTTCAGCCTCAGGACCCCACTTTACCAGGGTGGACTTGCTCCCTTGGTTGGGGTCGTTAGAGGAGCAGCTTTTGGGGGCAAAGCCTGGCCCCAAAACCCTTTCCCTGAAATTTGGCCTGAATGCCCAGGAAGGTTTCAAACCTGTTTTTGGCCCCTTTTTGGGGGGCCAATTCCCTTAAAGGGTTCAAGCTTATCTACTTGGGGGTTTTGATGATCCCTCGGCCGATGTTGAGCCGGGGATAGGGGAGCCTCTTCTACCCCTATGGGCCCCATTTCGGGGGAATTTTGGTTTTAAAACCCGGGGGGGCCCCCTACCCCGCGTTAGGTGCTTGCAAATTTTGCCAGATGCGAATCCAATCGGATTTTTAAATCCCACATCTCCAGGTAGGGCCCCCCTGCATTACTTTTTATGCGGTGAGGATGATGCCCATTAGCCTTGGAAGGTCGGGGGGGGCCCCATGTAAAAAAAGGGGAAGGGGACTACATATTTGGAAAGTGTCCCCCCTGGGGTGGGAAAAGCTGTTTTTTCCCGGTCCTCATCTGTGGGGGGAAACCCTCCCAAAAACCCCCTTGGTGGGGTCTAAGGTGGTCCTTATACCTCCCCGGGGCCCCAACCCTCGATCAGCTCATCGCCCTTTGGGAAGGGGGGTTTGGGGTTCAAATTTGGAGATCTCTTTTCAACTTGCGGAAATTTTTACAGAACCGCAAGTACCACCCGGGCCCTTAGGAATGATCATTTTTGGGCTCAAACCCACCCATTTTGGGGACTTCTCTAGGCCCCCAAAAGGCTAACTTTTTCCTCACCTCTTCTGATATGGCTTGTCGGGGTTCCCGGTCCCCTGATATGGTCTTAACCGTACCTTTTGACCGGGCTCCGGGGGACAATGTCATGTTTAATGACGTCTGTCCGGCCAGGCAGTTAGGGGAAGCCCCTGGGTTTTCCCTTTGTGGGAAATTCCCTGCCCTTTTCCTCCCTCGGGCCCTTTTGCCCAAGGGATTCTGAGATATGAACGGGGGAAAAACCCCTTGTTTGGGCCCTCCCTGGTTTTGGGGAGCCCAGACTTGGTGGGAAAAATTTGCTCTCTATTTGGCGGGACAAGAAACGATTTCCCCTTTTCCCGGGGAATGGGTTTGGGCCCCTTGCGGCCCTGTTTTTTAAAACTTGGCCTGGGGCCTCCTGGGGCCTGTGCATTTTTTTCCCCCCTTACAAGGGGCAAAAACAGCCGCATCTGTCCTGCATGTGGGGCTATATGCTCGATGCCCACTCCGGTAAGGGGTTTCCTCTTGTTCCCAGGCCCCCCCTGGCTAGGTCCGGGAAAGCCCCCCCGGGATGTCTCCCTTTACGCGGTCGATGGAGGGGAAATCCCATTAGCGCCTTTTGGTTTCCCCGGGATGGAAAAATCAGATAGGGCAACAGGCAATCTAAACCCCCTCCCATCCTTGTCCACCACCTTTCTTAACATCCCTTTTAAGGTTTATTGAAACGCTCTACCGGGACCTTCGGTCTGGGGATGGTACAGGGGGAAGGTGCCCAGGGGGGTAATCTTTTGCTGGGGGGGAAAACAGCTCTTTTTGGTCACTTTGGACATGAATTTGGGGTGCCCGATCTGTCAGGATTCCTTTGGGGGTCCCCGTAGGGTTTAATAGGTGGAAAAGTTCCCCAAATTTTCCCTTTTGGGGAGGTGTTTTTTGAGGGGTATTTTGGGCCCCTGGGTTGCGGGGTGGCATAATCCCAGTTTTCCACTAGGATATGCTGATGTCCTTGGCCCCATTTTTGGGAGGGGGGCCCTACCAGTTTCCCTGCCAAAGTTCGAAGGGCACCTCGATGATGGGCAGGGGAACGAGCGGGGGTCGGAGTTTGGGGTCTAGGGGGGGGTGGACCCCGACACTTTTTGGACAGGGAAAAGACAGAACTTTCCCCGCCCTTTTAGATGCGGGCCAAGTAAAAAAATTCGCTCCACCCGTTCCCCTGTTTTTTTCCCCCACCCCAAATGTCCCCCAAGACAAAGGGAATGGGCTTTAAAAAAACCCAAAAAACCTTTAAAAAGGAAAAAAAAATGGGTCCCGGGGGTTTCCCCAAAATGCCCCTACCCCTTTTTGGGTTTGGGTCCTTTTTCCCCCTGTACGGAGGTTAATTTTGAAGGGGGGAAGTGGGGGGTACAAAAATTTCCCAAAGGTTCCCGGGATTTTTTCCATTTTTTGGGCCTTTAGCTTTTCCAGGGCGTTCTGCAAATTATGGTCCCTCAAAATTTTTCCGTACCCAAAATTTTTCCCCTCAAGAAAAGGCAAAGAGGAGAGTTTTCCCAAATCGGGGGGGGGTCTCCCCTGCTTCCAGGGGGGTACCGAAAAAAGGAAAAAAAAAGGGAGCGGGTCTAATTTTTCAAACCCTGGCATTTGTTTTTTTACAGGCCGGGACCCCCTTCATTTAAAAGCATTTATTTTTATTTCCCCCTTTAAAATCCCAAAAAAAAGGGGAAAACACCCAAAAAACCCATAATTGCCCCAAAGGGGAAGCTTGCCAAAACGGCCCCAAATTTTTATTTTTTTTTGTTCCTACCCCAAAAGGCAGTCTCTATGGCAAGTATGGGGATTTGGGGTTTCCCCCGGTGTCCCCGTGAATACACACTAAACCCCCATTCGGCCCTTGTTGTAGTTTTTTCCGGGGGTTACCAGCTTTTGCTTGCACAGGGTCACCAAGCTCCCCGGGGTCCAGGAGGGCCTGCCCCGGAAAGTCCCTTAACGGTTGGGCCCTGCACTCTTACGGTCCCCCCCAGCCCCAACCCCCTTTTGGATTTAAGGGAAGGCCGGGGCAAAACCCGGAAATACGCCTCCCCCAAACCCCCATTCCTTTGGGGTTTTTCTCTCCCCGGGCAACGCGGCCCCCACAGACCTGGGCCTTGGGCCCGCCAGAGATTATGGGGTCCCCGGGGTTTAGGAAGTGGGGCCCCTTTTTTGGGGGGGGTGGTCTTTCCCCCTTCCCCTTAACCGTGACCCCCCTCTTGGGACAGGGGAAAAAGTCTTACCCCGGTTGGGGGGTCTGGGACTCCCCCTGGGGGTGTATAGAAACCCGCCGGGGAAATTTTTCCGTGGCGCGGGGATCTCTCCATCACCGGGAACCGTTCATCCACACTTTTTGGGGGTTTTTGTAGAAAACCCCCACCCCTGGGCCTGACGGGAAAGGGGCCCGCTTTTTAAAAAGGACAGACCCACCCGTTGAAACCCTGGGTGGGGGGGAGAGGGGTCCAGCTGTAGCCATTGTTGGTTTTTTTTTTTTTTAAGGGGGGGAACAGGTCCCTACATTTGGGACCTTGCGGGGGGTTGGGGAGGATTTAAACTCCCAGGCTTTTTTCTCTTGGGCTTTTTGGAAAGGGTGACCCCGGGGTCGGGCCAGTATCTCAACCCCGTAGTTTTTGGGGTAGTCCTTTTGGGGGTCTTGGACTTAAGGTCGAAAAAGGCCCCTTTTTTGGGGTTTGCCCCTTAGGGAAAGGGGCCCGGGGGCATCTGCCCCCTGGTCCCCCAGGTGTGCTCTCTTTCCCCTATCCTTTTTGAAAAATCCCCCCGGTTAAAAATCGGTGTTTATATTTCCTTTGGGCATCTTTTCGCCCGGGAGCTTTGCCCACCTGGGGGGGGGGGCGTTGGTGCACAAACCCGTTTACCCCCCCCCGGCCCCACGGCCCCGGGCCCGAATTTTTTCCTTTTTTTGGGAGAGTCTGGTTCACCCGCTGTTGGTTTTGTTTTACCCTGGCCTGGTGGGTCTCAATTAACAGGCGGTTGGGGCTCAGGGTTGGGCCCGGTGGTCTCCTCCTGGCCTTCTTTGACCCTTTCCGCCCTAAAACCCGGAGGTTGGGGTTTTCTTGTATCAGCTGTTTTACCGCTCGTCCTTTTTTCCCCGATTGGGGACTGTGCGGGGGCTGCTTTCATCCAGGACTAGTTCCTTACGCTTTCCCTTTGTTCAGGTGGGTTTTATAGAGTACTTTCCTTCATATGCCCTTGCCTTTTCCTCCCCTTTTGTGATCTTTAGCGGCTTGGGATTTGGACAAGTGTGTTTTCAGGCAGAGAAGGAAATCTTGGGGTTTCAAAAAATACAGGGTCTGTATTTTTTTTTAAGCAGCAAAAAAAAACAACAAATGCAAGGAAAGCAACCCCCACTTAAACAAAACAACCGGCCCCGGGCCCCTTTTGGGCTTAACTAAACAAAAAGGGCCAAACTTACTTTCTTGTAAGTTTTTTGCTGGTCTCCGGGTGTTCCTCTCCAAAAATTAAAGGTAGCCCGGGAGTTGTTGGTTTTCCCCCGTCAGCTTCCCTGCTGACTTATATATTCCAAAGGGAAAACCCCGGGGTGGAACCTGGGGAGTGGATCCATGGGGGGGTTGGGGCGGCCCCCCTGCTCTATTTCTTTATCCCAATAAAAGGGGGCCCACCCGGGAATGGTGAAAGCCATGTAACATTTAAAAGTTAAAAATATGTCGACAGTCTTTCTGTGACACCTTCTAATATTGACCTTTCATTCCCCCAAGGCCCCCTTTTCCCTTTTGGGGGGGATTTTTTGGACATTTTAAGGCGCATGCAAGGACTCTGGCCGGGTTTATTTCAAGTTTTTATACCCTTCCTCCCCGTTGCAAAAAACCCTTAAAAATAAATTACAGTCCTAAAAATTAGGTATTCTTCCCCCCAATTTTAATACAGGTTTTTTCCCGGGGAAAAAAAAATGGATCGCATTAAAAGGGGAAATTAATTTAAAAAAGCTATTTTTGGACTTTTAAAAATGGTTGCGGGGCAAATGCCCGACTTTATGTGAAGGGAAAAAAAAGTTATTTTTGAAAGAAAAGACATTAGGGGAAAATATATTCCATAAAATATATGTCATTTATTTGCTAAATACAAAAACACACTACGCGTTTCACGTGGAACCTGCCACGCTTCCTTGGATGTGAATCCACCGCATTTTAATATCCACAAAGCAATACCAGTCCTAGTGGTGCCCATATAATTACATCTCCCATTCAATAGCACCATTCCTATAAGTACTCAAAGAAGTATTTCTCCTACTTATGAGTGACCACACAATATAGTAGTCTCTATATAAATGTGCCAGCTACATATCAGTCCCACTGAAAAATTACCAGCATAATCTGATATTCATATATTATTGTCCAAACAGTAATTTAAGTTTTAATAGTAGCCAACTGAATATCAGACTCATTTGACAAAATGGCTCGATAAAAAAGGCATGGCTCCATTGACAAGTGGCATAGCTTGATAAATGTGGCGCATTGTAAGACTGTCTAGTCTAACTTTACACTGTCTAAGGGTTAGACATTATTGATAAATCTGCCCCAATGGTTGCATTAAAAACTACTTGTGGCAGTTTAGCTGGGCACACACTATTTCAATGCAAAATCTGCAACAGGACTTTTTCCAGCTACCATGTCCCATTTATACCAATGATGTCTCAGAGACAGAGGGGCCTTTGGGCCTGGGTGTTACTGCTACCTCTCTATTCCCACACTTATTCTCCTGGCACCTGGCATTGCTGCAGATTGCTTGATGCTGAGGTTGGCAGACAATGAGAAGTCAGAAGCCACATAGTGCAGGTACGTTATCTCCCAAACAGGGTCGTAACTACCAGGATAGCAGACGTAGCAGCTGTCATGCTACTATGTCTGCTACCCCAGTAATGCCGCTCCTGGGCCCGCCGGCAGAGAACTTAACAGTTCTCCGGCCCGAGCGTTCAAAGGCAGCGCTGCCCGGTAGTAGCAAAACGGAGCTTCGCTCCGCCACCTCCCCTGCCGGCTCTCAGTGATCACGTGGGCGGCGCGATTACGTCACATGATCGCGCCGCCCACGCTGAGCACAGCAACCGAGTGCAGCGCATTGAAGGAGTGTGGACGGAGGTAAGTGATTTATTTTACCTGCACTGTCTGCCTGTATAGCACACCAGCCTGCTTATGTATCCCCCCTGCCTGCCTATATATAGTCCACCCTGCCTGCCTATATACCCCTGCCTGCCTATTTTTATAGCCCACCCTTCCTGTCTATATACCCCTGCCTGCCGATATAGAGCCCACCCTGCCTGCCTATATATATAGCCCACCCTGCCTATATATATAGCCCACCCTACCTGCCTATATACCCCTGCCTGCATGTATATATATAGCCCACCCTTCCTGCCTATATATAGCCCACCCTGCCTGCCTATATACCCCTGTCTGCCTATATATATAGCCCACCCTGCCTGCCTATATACCTCTGCCTGCCTATATATATAGCCCACCCTGCCTGCCTATATATATAGCCCACCCTGCCTATATAACCCCCCTTAGTCTGCCTATGTAGCCCCCTAAGCCTGCCTATGTAGCCCCCTAAAGCCTGCTTGTATAGCCCCTATAGCCTCCCTAAAGCTTGCCTACCTATATAGCCCCCTGAAACCTGCCTGTCTACTTATATGGGGCCCCTTTAGCTACCTAAACCCTGCCTACCTACCTATATGGCCCCTATAGCCCACCTAACCCCTGTCTACCTGTATGGCTCCCTATAGCTACCTAAACTCTACATGCCTACCTATATGGCCCCTATAACCTACCTAAAGCCTGCCTGCCTATTTGGGCACCCCCATAGCCTATTTACCTACCTGTCTACCTATGTGGGCCCCACCTATAGCCTAGCTACCTGGGGCCCACCTACAGCCTACCTGTGGTCCACCTACTGCATACCTACCTACCTGGGGCCTAAATACTGCCTACCTAGTGCCAATCTACCTACCTGTAGCCTACCTACCTAATTGAGACCTGCCTGACTACTGCCTACCTACCTAGGATCTACCTACCTGGGGCCTATGTACTACCTACCTACCTCAAGTCTACTAACCTACCTACCTAGGGCCTACCAACCTAATAAGGGTCTATCTGCTTATATGATTCGGTGGGGTACAGGCCATAGCTGTAACACAATCTCCAGGGGGGGAATCCTCTAGGAGACTGGGCCTCTAAGCTATGGCCTGTACCAGCTCTCCCACACCTGGGATGTTTATACAGAGGTGGGGGGGCAGGGAGTGAGGTGCTGGAAAAGTGAGGATTCTAAGATATTTGTGTCCAAATATGCAAGGACGAGTGGCAGCTGGGAGAAGATCATCATGGTGGTCGGGACCGGATGCAGAACACAAGGTAAAGTCAACGACTCGGTAGAGAAACGTCACCTGTGAGTCACAAGATGTAACTGCACTGTAATCACTTATATGTCTGCAGAGTCTGTGTACACTGGTGTCTACCACTATATGGTCACTGTATGAAGGTAATATACAGTCTGTAGGGCACCTGTGTACACTAGTATATACCACTATATGGCAGTAATATTGATCTTTATTCATTAATAGTATAGGGGTATTAGTCACTATGTGGTGGTAATTTGTGGTCTTGTTCTGGCAGTATAATCCGGTCCATATGTAGTAGTGCTATTGGTAATGTTAATATGGGTATAGTGGGATTTGTTTGGTAGCAGTATGATGGTGATATCTATGGTGAGGTGTTCACTCCTTGTATTATCTAGTAACTGCATGACTTAAGAGGTCCCGGTAAATGTTCGTGGTCGGGGAAGCGGGGGGGGACCCCATCCAAAAGTTTGCTTTGAGGCACAGGCTTCCCTAGCTATGCCCCTGCTCCCAAAAGTAAGTACTCCCCTCACATTGTTGCAAATATTGTATTATATCTTTTTAGGGGACAACACTGAAGATATGATACAATGTAAAGGAGTCAGTGTACAGCTTGTATAACAGTGTAAATTTGGTTTGCCCTCAAAATAACTCCACATACAGCCATAAATGTCTAAACTGCTGGCAACAAAAGTGAGTACACCCCTAAGTGAAAATGGAAAAATTGTGCCCAAAGTGTCAATATTTTGTGGCCACCATTATTTCCCAGCACTGCCTTAACGCTCTTGGTCATGGAGGTCACTAGAGCTTCATAGGTTGCAGCCACTGGAATCCTCTTCCAGTCCTCCATGACAACATCAACACAAAGTATGAACATACCTTAGACCAGGCATCCTCAAACTGCGGCCCTCCAGCTGTTGGGAAACTACAACTCCCATCATTCCCACTGTCATAGATTATACAAATGCATGATGGGAGTTGTAGTTTCCCAACAGCTGGAGGGCTGCAGTTTGAGGATTCCTGCCTTAGACAGTGTGAAGTTAGACTATACGGTCTTACAATGTGCCACATTTATCATAGTGTCAATACATATGGTGCATGTTAGAACTTTCTAGTCTAACTTTACACCATTGTTAAGTTGGCTTACTTTATGCCACTTACTGCACCAACATTTTGACGCATGGTGTCACATACTAAGCCACGCCCCTGATGCTGAGCCCATTCCCCTTTGGTCCACACAGGAGTGTCTATAAACTGTCTAAAACATATAATAAATGTGGCGAAAAGCATGTATGTCATTATTGTTGGCACAATTTGATAAATGTGCCCCATTGTGCCTAAAGCGGACAGACCTTTTAGGAGCATGGTGCCTATATACCAGGGGTGTCAAACTGATTTTCATCCAGGGCCGCATAAAGGGTTAGTAACTGTAAGACTGTGTGTGTAAATGTAACTACTTCTTAATATACCATATGCACGAAATGGAAGTGTCCCAGCAGGCTTTATATGTTGTATGCATGTCTTATCTGGGTTGCTGATAAAGTAGTTGAAGTTGTTCTACCAGAGATGTTATGGTCCGCCATGGGTTCAGTAAAAGGTTAAGATGTCCTTTAGCCCCTTATCAACATTTGCTGTATTGGTGCGTCATAGAGTAAGGGGCTATGAAGTACGATCACGCCTCGATCCCGCTACATAGGCGGCAGGTGCCAGCTGCTAATTGCAGCTGACAACTGCCGGTAACAGCAAGGAATGGAGCCGGTTTCAGTCCGTGCTGTTTACGCTTTAGATGCCAGGGCTCTGGAGTCGGTAAGCTAAAGCTTCAACTCCTCAATTTCCCAAACTCCGACTCCCATTCCCTCATACATGGGGCATGTTTAAGTAGTAACTTTACTGTAGTAAAATGGTAACATCAGGTTTTTGATCACCTTATGATACATTAATCAATCTATTTAGGTAGAATTTATACTTACAGGAAAAATGGTAATAATATTTTGAACTCTTGACTTTCAGGCTCCAAATCTCACCATCCACTACAGCTTTGACTGTGAAACTACCATAATTTTATAGACAATTATCTTACCTATCTCATACATAAATTTGACTTGCAAGTATTTAGCATCTGCTTAGTTCTGCAGATTCTTTTCATGTAACTGCATTGTTACGGTTTTGCTCCTAAAAATCAAAATGTAAATTTTTATTATTTTGTTAGTATTTTGTAAATCCACCATTGGCTTTCAGCACTATGTGAATCCTTCTGGGCTCTCGATCAGATTCAAGCATGCCTCGACCAAAATCTGATCACAGGTTTCTTCTACACGTTCCAAATGTTGGTGCATACTGGTTGACTTATTTGGGTATGAAAACAGCTTTTTCTTCAAATCTAGCCAAGTGTTCGATGGGGTTGAGGTCTGGGGACTATGGAGGCTAATACAGCAACTCTACTTCATTATCATTTTTGCTTTGGGTTGATTTCCTGCTGGTACACTTTGTTGTCTTTTTCATACCCATAGTACTTAAGTGTACGAAGTAACTCATCGTGTAGGATACTCACATATAGCTCAGCATTGAGACCACCATTGATCCTGGTCAAGTATCCAACGTCTTTGACTGTGAAACAACTCTATATCATCAGGCTTCCTCCACCAAATTTGAAAATTCCTTAAATTTCTCGAGCCTTTAGCTTCCTTTTCCCTTGATTCTTCCAAACCCATTTGCACCCATCAGATCCCAGTCTATTGACTTTCATCCCATCGCTCCAAATCACCTGTTTTCAATGTTCCACTTTTTTTTTTTTGCAAACTCGAGCCATATCTTCTTATTACAAGATTGAAGTGGAGCCTTCTTCACCTTTTGTTCAGGCCACCATTGCAGACCTGTGTAATGCGTGTTGCCCGGTGCTTGCATGGAATTCTGTGATCTCTCTCTTACAAAACATACGAGCCTCCTCCACTGCCATGTTTGTCGCGCCAGAACGGATAGAACTTGTGATGAGTTGACTTGTTGACTCTGATATTTTGCCTGAACGTCCACCTCTTGGCTTTTGAATGGATGAACAGACTTCATTTCGTATTCTTCCAACTGTCATGGCCTCACATGATGAAGTTTGGCAATTTTCTTCACCGAGACACTATCGATGGGCTGGCCACAAATTTAAATGAATTTTATTGATATTTTATGTGACAGAGGAACACAAAGTAGCAAGGATTTGTCAAGTAAAAAGACAAGTCCTTTAATTTTTGCAAATTAAAAAACTTAAGTGTGGTGTGCATATATATTCAGCCCCAAATCAATAATTTGCAGGACCACCCTTAGCTGCAATGACAGCAGCTGTCTGTTGGGGGATGTCTCTACCAACTTTGCACATCTAGAGGCTGGAACTTTTGCCCATTCTTCTTTGCAAAATAGCTCGAGCTCAGTCAGGTTGTTTGGCAAACATTTGTAAACAACCATATTTTAAGTCCTGCCACAGATTCTCAATGGGATTTAGGTCTGGACTTTGACTTGGTCCAATTTAGCACATGAATATGCTTTGATTTAAACCATTCCATTGTAGCCTTAGCTGTACGTTTAGGGTCACTCTACTGCTGGAAGGTAAACCTGTGACCCAGTCTCCAGTTGTTTGCAGCCTGAAACAGGTTTTTCTTCAGGCTTGCCCTGTATTTAGCTCCATCCATATTTCCATCACCAGTTTCCCAGTCCCTGCAGAAGCAATGCCTCTCCCCAGCATGATGCTGCCACCACCATGCTTCACGCTGGGGGTGGTGTGTTCAGGGTGATGTACAGTGTTGGCTTTCATCCACACAAATTCAATTTTGATCTCATCTGACCAGAGCACCTTCTTCCACATTTGCTGTGTCCCCTACATAGCTTATTGCATACTGCAAACAGGACTTCTCATAACTTACTTTTAAAAATATCTTTCTTAATTCCAGTTTTCCATAAAGGCCAGATTTATGGAGTACATGACTAATAGTTGTTCTGTGGACAGATCCTCCCACCTTAGATGTGGATCTCTGCAGCTCCTCCATAGTGACCCTGAGCCTCTTGACTGCTTCTCTAATTAGTGCTCTCCTTGTCTGGCCTGTCGTTTTGGTGGATGGCCATGTCTTGGTAGGTGACCAGTTGTACCATATGCCTTCCATTTACAGATGATGATGATGATGATGATTGATGTTCAGAGCCTGGGCTATTTTTTTAAAACCTAACCCTGCAATACACTTTGCCACATTTTTATCCCTGAGCTGTCTGGTGTGTTCCTTGGTTTTCATGATGGTGCTTGTTTACTTATGTTCTCTAACATAGCTCTGAAACATTCACAAAACAGCTGTAGTTATACAGAGAATAAATTGCATATATATTTATTTAGGAGTATAAGAGTACAAGGGGCTGAATAAATTTTAACACCACACTTTTCAGTTTTGTTAATTTGCAAAAATTTAGAGAAGCACATATCATTTTCTTTACACTTAAATACTTACTACATTATATTGCTCTATTACATAAGATATCAATAAAACACATTTAAGTTAGTGACTGTAATGTTTAAAAATGAGGAACAGTTCAAGGGGTGTGAATACTTTTGCAACCCACTGTACTTTTTTCGCTCAGGGTGCTGTGCTGTCTATGTGTGCCTCTTACCCTACAGGGAAAGTTGAAAGTAGTGAACACTTTATTGGATGACTCCCATTCCCATCATTTTTCTGCTTGACACCTGTTTGGTGCCCAAAATAGAGCAAATAAATTGAAGCGTCTTCTAACAAGAAGTTGAAGTTCATGGTAACTCTACAACTAGTTTCTGGGGTATCAAAAGTTCTACAATTTACTTGGATGCTGAACACTTCCTATAGTCTAGAAAATCTTTAAATCAGAGATTGTGTGTGTTTATAGAGCACAGCATAAGTTGGTCATGGGAAACTATTCGTGTGGCATCCAGCTTAAGAGAAGGGACTGTGATGCATCACCTACAAAAATCTTGCTGTTTATACAGCCAAAACCACCTTGATTTTTTCCCCTCAACGAGTTTGGTCACACGCTGCATTTCTGTGGTTTTGGTCTCTAATTCCTGGGGAATTGTTCACTGCAGAGAAAACACAGAAAAATCTTTCAGAAATGTGAGTCACATGAGATCAAATAAACAGCAAAACATGTGCTCTGAAGAGGAGGAAATAAGAAGAGAGATCATGTCGCCATTCACACCATGCAGGCCGTGCTCACACATTCTGCCTCTGGGTACTGCGTTGGTGCGGAGGTCTGAGAGCAGTACAGTTTGTTTTCTGCCATGATCCTCAGGCACCAGCAGTTACACATAATGCACATAATATATCCCTTGTGCTTTATTTCAGAGGTATTCTTCTCCTATAAGCATTGCTTGTCAGGGTGAATACGACGCCTCACACAGGCACCATGGGGTGGCACGCCGAGTGCTGTAAAATAGACAGACCCAGACACATGGCTTTACACCTTGAAGAGAATAATTCAGGTAACACATTAAAGGCATTTTCTGATTTTATGTAAAAAAAAAACCTTTTTTCTCAGTAATTCACTAACGTCAAGATATCTTTATGCTGCCTGTGAATGAGAACATTCGTGATCACATCTGGAGGCTCCCCACCTGTACAGAATTTGCTAGAATAAGGCTATGTTCACACGGTTTAATTGCAGGGTGTAATTACCCCCGCAATTACGCCGTGTGGACGGGGTCGGGGCGGGAGCAGGGAGCCGACACCTCGCCGTCCCATAGATCGTATATGCCGCTAGTAAATGACACGTCTCTTATGTCCCCCCGCGGCTGATTCGCCGAGAGGTGAGAGGAGACGAAATCCATAGTTCTCTATGAGAACTGTGGATTACCGTAATGACTGGGACGGATTCCAGCCGTAATTCGCGCAGTATGGCGCGAATTACGGACTGAAATACGTCCCATTTTAAGCCGTGTGAACATGGCCTAATATTCAGTCTAAGCAATCATCTGTGAGATAAATATGGTGGATGCCAGACTGATACAGTTTTCCTGCGCTAATGCAATATAGCAAAATAGCAGGATAGGTCAGTGATATTTGTTACTAACATATTTTGTTCAAGGGGATTGTCCAGACTGCATACAATTTTAATAAACACTAAAGCTGTGCGTCTGTATAGATTTTTATCACTTACCTTAAAGGGAATGTGTCATCAAAAACATTACTTATTGTTTAACGCATGTTTTTATGTTAGGCTATGTTCACACGATGTACTACGGCGCATACAGTACGCGCCGCAGTACATCGTGTATTTCGGGAATTTGCGCTACTATGCGCATAGCGTGAGTATTCGCTGCAAGTAATTGACATGTCACTTATCTCCCCGCACGTACAATATGATCATATTGTACGTGCGGGGAGAGGAGGCGTAATCCATAGTTCTCTATAAGAATTATAGATTACCGTAATTTCAGCGAGATTCTCGCCCGTATTAGAGAGCAAATATGCGGCGAAATGCGCGCCGAAATTACCCCGTGTGAACATACCCTTAAACGCATTTTTAAGAATTTTTGGTTATTTGCTTTTCATTTTCAATATGATTTTCAATATTTTTTTTTTAAATTCTAAAGTCCAGAAGTTTTCACTTTGGCCACTAGGCCTAAAAACAGTCTGACACTTCCTGTTCTGTAGACAGAGATTTGCAGCAGTCTGCTCATTATCAGCACAAGCAGGGTCAAACTGAAAGGAGACACCAGTGTGAATAGATAACACAGGATATACCAGTCACAAGAGGAGATGTCACTGTTCACCCTTTCACCTCCCGGCACACTGACTTCTTCTCAGATCACAGAGCATGCCTAGAAAACTCTCCTATAGAAGTCAATGGGATTGATCCTGTTCACAGAATCCTATGTAAATGAACCTGCTGTAAAGCATCTCTCTAGGTGGTGCTAAAAGCAGTGCATTCAAGAATGCTGTCTCCACAATCATATATTGTGACTGCATTAAGAAATCTACAATCGGAAAATAAAAACGGCTAAGAAAGAAGATGGATCAGTGTCTTGTTTTAATAAGTAAAAAAAAAAACCCGTTGGCGACAGATTCCCTTTAAAAAAGGTATCCTGACATACACAGAAGATGGCAGAGCCATTGGAATCTACAGGGCAAAAATAGTCAGTTTCCCCAACCTATACAATTTATGTACTGGCCAAAAAAATCATGGTCTACCATACTTTTGTGACTTTTACATAAAGGGCAACATATATGAATAGGGCTGACGTCTTTTCAGCCCGTTCGCAATAGTTTTAAAGCTGCCGCACGCCAATATCAGGCGCATTAGAGAGAGCTTGATTCGGGGAGCATGCTTGAGGCGGGGCGCACTAGAACTGTACGAAGCTATAGATTTATAGTTTCAGTATGGCAAATCCAGGCGCATTAGTGTTGGAACAGGTAAACTACTTTCAACGTGGTTTACTTGATCCAGAAGTGTCGTATGAATGCGCCTGATTTATGACCGGCAGTTGAGCGGGTTCATAAATCAGGTGCATTCTACACTACTTATATAAACAAAAAAATTGGTGTCTAAACGCCATAAATCATACATGTTGCCCAAAGTGTATACTTTCAAGAAATAAAGCAAACAGTCAAAAAACAGACTACATTTGCCCTATGGCCCCAACACACTAAGGGCCACATGTATGAAAACTGTCTAGGTCTAAAATTCACTTTGTTGCCCATAGCAACCAATCAGAGCGCCCCTTTAATTTCTTATAGTGCTCTGGAAAAATGAGAGGGGCGCTCTGATTGGTTGCTATGGGCAACAAAGTGAATTATAGACCGAGACAGTTTTCATACATGTGGCCTTATATGTCAGGATATTTTTTTGCAGGTATCTCGAGGGATACTATCAGAAGAAGCATTAAATGTGATGTGAATGGGCCCTATAAAATGTTTTTATGTACTACCAATGGCAAATCCTAACTTGTCTGTTTCAATGCATTCTAGCTTTCTCCGTGAAATAACAATTCTGGATCATCTTCCCTTAAATCTCTATGCCTGTGTGGTCTCCTGGTATTTCTTCTAGAACTTAATTACCAATCAGTCAGCTGGGTGTTACTAAATGTGGGTGTGTCCCTGCACAGTCTCACATTGTCCAATCAGTGATGACCGTCAGTTGTGTGAAAGGGACACACTTCTTTGAAAACTGGAATGGCAACACCCAGCTGACTGATTCAATAAAACATTTCTAGACGGAATAACAGAGGAACAGCACAACACAGAGTTATAAGTGAACATGCTCCAGAATTGTTATTTCATGGAGAACACAAGAATTTACTAAAACAGGCATGTCAGGAGATGTCACAGCTCCTCTTTAAGATTACTTACTAGTTCTTAGGGAAATATCCCATAGTTTCCTAAAATCATCTAAGAATACCTGAGAAAATGTTTTATTCAGTCAAGAACCATATGCTAATGAAAAGTTAAAGGGGTGTTGTCAAAAGGCTGTTTCACAGAGCCACAGCCAGCTCCAGATTCACACTTCCTGGTTAGGCTGTAGCAAGGTCTACAGCAATGATTGGCATAACTGCTCTACTATTCCTAGCTTATCCAGTCAGAGGGACATTAGTGATGGAGGTTTCTAAATAGAAGGTACAAGCCTTCAAGCCAACAAGAGCTCTAAAGGGTTAAAGATTGTCAGTAAATAACATAAACAAGCTCCATCTTGCAGATATGAAACAGCAGGAGATGACCTCACCCTCCAAGGAACTGCTGCTAGAACATGTTAAGAATAGAGAGAGGTAGTCAGTAACCTAGGGAAGCTTGTGTACAAAAGCAGGTGATAAGATCTGATCAGTCTATGAAGACAAGCAAAATCAGAGCAGCGATGTATCTGTGTATAATCTTTATTTACCTGTACCTACATATTTAAAGCTAATCAATAAAATGGGAATACCCATAAAAATGGCAATACCCAATAAAATGGCCCCTACAAAAAGTATGGGGAAAAGTTATTTGATGTAAAGCTCCCTAAAAAGACAACAGGATAATTACCTTCATCTGGAGAAAAGGAGTAAAAAGGATTCAATCTCCAGAGAGAGGAGAAAAGTCTTCTTTACTATGAGAACTGTTGGAGTTGCATGTTCTGATAGGAATGGCGCTAAAAAAAGCGGGAAAAGCTGCACTATTTTTTCTTTCTAAATGACTGACAACATGGAGGGAACCTGATGGACCCTTTGGATTTAATAGGGTCAGTCGGGTGCGCTAAGTGTCCATTGTGAAACGGATCCATAGGGGTCGGTTTTCACCTCAGCACCTTAACCTCCAAAACAGATGTGACCAAGGCCTGAATATGTGGATTAGCCTGCCTGAGGAGCTGGTCACAGCAGGAACAGTTGAGGGTTTCAAGAAAGGCTTAGATGATTTCTAACAACGAAAGAATATTAATAATTTTATATAACCATATATATAATATCTGGATCTAGTCTTGTGGTAATTTTGGGATCAGTAATGAAATACACTTCTAATGATATGCTATGTGCCGGGATTTGCGCTAATCGCGGCACAAAACATTTCATTGGTAGAGTATGTAATGCCCCTATCGAGGCACATCGCGCACGGAGGCGCATAGCTTATCATTACAAGAATATGAAATGCATCTAACACATACTTGTAATGCACCTAACACATACTTGTAAAATGTGAAATGCGCCTAACACATATACACTTGTAATGATGTGCTATGCGCCTCAATAGGCACATTCCGTTATGGAGGCGCACAGCGCATCATTTTTAGGCACATTATGTTTACTATGCAAGGTATACCTGACGCCAGATTTTTGATAGGGTCAGACTTTCTGGTGCACTTTACACTTATTTAATGCGCCTAAAAACTGACGTAGCACCGCCAATTTTCAGACATCTTGCCCATGTCTTTTTTCAACCATACTATGTAACTATCCTTTCCAGAAGATGTTAAGCAAATTGTGGGGGGTTGAAAGGGTTTGCCTCCAGTTACCCAGGGCACTTCACTAAAGAATGAATATGTAAAAGGTATTCCCATCACACATATTGATGGCATATCGATAGAATATATAATCAGTATGTGATAAGTGCAGGTCCCACCTATCTCGATCACGAGCCCTGGAATCTCTCTACTTTAAACTAAGAGATGGTCAGAACACTCCTACTGATTTCAATGGGAGTGCTGCAATCGGCTATACTCAGAACTTCCATTAAAATCAATGGGAGCATTCCGACCACCATTCTGTTCAAAATGGAGACGTTCCGGTGCCAGTTTCTTGAGAAACCATCAGTATGCGCGTCGTGGGAATACCTTTTTAACACTTTATCAGCATACACAGGTGACTACATAAAGCACAATATGCTTGAATAAAATACTAACAATAGGGATGTTTGAACTGCTTGCAGAGGACCCATTAGACCTCTTTAGTGGTGTTCAGAAGTTGTGAGCTGTAGAATCTGCTGGCAAACTCCCATTAACTTATATATGAGACATGATTTTTTCCATTGTTCTCAGCATATTCAGATCTCAGTGAGTTAATTTAGACTGAAGTATCATGGTCCAGAGACTGAGCTGTAAAATGAGTCACTGTGACACAGTCTGAGTCTACTTGGCTTCAATAAAGCGGACTCAACAGACTCTGTTACCAAAATGATTTAAAGGCAAAGAACATTTTAGACTACTCTGAGATGTTCGGTGGATTTCTCCTCTCTAGAGCAGTAAACAGGTTGACTTTACTGGTCTGATTCCTAAGAATATTTTTAAGTGAACACATATGGTACAGATATTAGAAAAAAGAGGGAATGCTAGGGAAAGGACGCCTGAACATACAGTAAATTAAGTTAGTGGCTGATCTATTCTAAACAGCTAGTATCATATACAAAAATGTCCTCCATCCTTCTAAGGCTAGGTCCACACAGTAATTTGAAAATGCTGCCCAAAATCCGACACCATTTTCAAATTGCTGGACCACGCTGCACCACCAGCTTTTTGCATTTTTTGCGCAAAAAACAGTAGTCGGATCTCGTATTCCCTGTGGCCCAGTACATTAGGGCTGTGGGAATCTGGCGTTTGGCCCGAGGAATATAGAACATGTTCTATATTCCACCAGTCAGTTTTCGTTTTAGGAAAACCTCAGTAAAAAATCCGTATTGTATAGACTACAGCATGGATTTTCTATTGAAGTCTACACAACGCAGGGTAGGTTTTCCGCAGATTCAAAATACTGAAACTGCTGAAAAACCTACCAAAATCCCATGCTGTGTAAACCTAGCCTAAAGCCTTAGGGTGTGTTCACACGGCGTGTTTTACTGCGTGTAACATACGCTTTTCGATACGTGTTTGGATCCATCTGTTGGACCCAAACACGTATCGAATAAATAGCAATATGATTTTACATTGCTTTTTATTAGAAACACGCATCGGCGTTCACACGAGTGATCGCCGATGCGTGTCTCACTGCGTCTTTTGGATCCGTCTTTCGGATCCGTTCCAAGAAATGACATGTCAATTCTTGGTCCGAAAGACGCAGCAGGAGCTCTGTAATAAACTATAGCGTGCGATTCTGCTGCAGCCAAAACGCATCCTAACACGCAGATGTGTGTTTGGATACGTTTGACATCTGAAAGATGCTGCGTTTTTGGATGAGCTTTTTGGATCCAACACGGATCCAAAGCCGTGTGAACATACCTTATGCTATGTTCACATGGCAATTACACCGTGTGAACGGGGGCGGGAGTGGGGGGCCGGCACCTCGCTGGCCATAGACTATCATTACCAGAGGCGCGTATACGCTGCTAGAAAATTACCTGTCACTTATCGCCCCCCGCGGTGGATTCGCCGAGCGGGGAGAAGAGACAGAATCCATAGTTCTCTATGAGAACTGTGGATTACCATAATGACTGTGCCGTATTCCAGCTGTATTTCGCGCACTACGGTGCGTAATTACGGACTGAAATACGTTCCATTTTAAGCCGTGTGAACATAGCCTTAGTCACATCATGTTTCGGGACACTATTGCAGGTGTTTGTTGGGATAACTTGAAAAAAAGTATCCTAATGGATACTACAATGGAAACAATACGGCAAACTAATTCTCTTTTTTTTCATGGTATCTTGACAGGTACCTGGGAAAAATGCTGGAAAGGTGATGTAAATGGGACTTAAAGAGAACCTGTCAGTATGTGTCTTAAAGGGAACCTTTCAGATGGTTTATGCTACACTATCTGATAGCAGGATGTAATAGAGGGAGAGAAGCTAAATTCTGTGATATATAGGTTTGTATGATTTGAAATAGGATTTCTGAATAAGGTAGTACTCCTTAAAGGGGTTTTCTCTCCATGCTATTTTATTGAGTCACAAGTAGTTTTGCACTTACTCTGTCTCCTCAGGCTGTAGGTGGTTTTAGGTGGTTTTATAGCAGGGATTAGTATATCTAGCATCTCTGTAAGTGCAGAAGATGTTATCTGTCTTCAGTAAACACAAGGTACATGTGCTGTGAGGACTGAAAATAATTGCTTATGTGTAATCTTGTTAGAGATAATTAGTTTGCTCCAGGGCTCAGTCTGTCCATAGGGTGATGTCATTTTCTGACCTTAGCTCTATGCTCTAATCAGATACGGTAACAGAGTTATGGACAGGGAACAAGGGAACCATAGAAGCCTGTGTGCACTAAAAGCACATAAAATCTTATCTTATCTCATGACTAAAGTAAAATCTTTTGACCAATTTATTTAGAAAAGTCTTCATTTAATTATCCCTTCATATTGCAAGCTAATCTTAGTGCGAAAACATTTTAAAGGAGTAGTCTCAGCACATTTATTAGCTTTAAACATATAGGCAAAGGTAAATAACTACTTTTACAAAATACATTTCTTTTTATTTTGCTTCATTTCAGAGCTAGAGCAGTTATAATCTCCTGTGTACACAAGCTTCTCTAGATTACCGACCACCTCTCTCTGCTGTAGCAGCAGTGGCATTGATGGTTGGGATGGTGAGTTCACTTTCTGCTGTGTCGTAACAGCAGCACAGAAGCTTGTTTGTTTCCTACTGACAAACTTTGACCTTTTAGGACTTGTCCCTACGGCATGGGTTTGCAGCCGGTTTTTCAGACGACTGCAAACCGGCTGACAAACTTGTACATGGACCTCTACGGAAAACCCACGCAGCGGTCCCCACTGCACGGGTTTTCCGCCCGACACTTTTTCATTGATCATGTTCATTCTTCCGACTGGTTGTCAGACGGAATATTAACATGTCAATGGGAGCGGGGTAGGCTAATCGCGGAGAAAAGCCGTCCCCCAGCAGCCGTTTGCACGGCCTGAAAACAGTATAAATACCGGTCGGATAAACCAACCGGTATTTGTCCTGTGCCATGGGGACGCGGCCTTACAGCTCTGCAGCCTTGTGTCCTGCTATTTAAACCCCTCCACTGCATATGTAAGCCTTAGGCTATGTCTACAAAGCACTGAATTTTGGTAGTTTTTTTTTTCAGCCAATTCAGTATCTTGAATCTGCCGAAAATTCGACTGTACCCAGCGCTGTGTGGCCCTCAATAGAAAATCCCTGTTGTGATCTACACAGCACAGATTTTTACTGAGGGTTTTCAAAACCTGAAACAGTCCGGCAGAATATAGATCATGTTGTACATTCCGCCGGACCGCCGTCGGATTCCCGTGCAGCCCATGTAATGGGACGCCGGGAATCCAAAATCCGACCGCAAAAAAAGCAGTGCACCGAGACGAACTTAAAATGCTGTCGGAATTCCAATTGTATTTTAAGTTAAAGGCGTAGTCTCACTACAGGGATTGCTTTTTAAGATCTTGCAAAAACAAGTCACTTTGAAATATATGTCCATTAACAGTGTCCTACCTATTCTGAGATATCTCCTCTTGTATGGGCTACATCAGCTCCTCAGGTCACTATAGCTACAGACCTGTTCAATCTCTCCTCATAGGCTGCCAGCACTGGTCGCTACAGCTACAGACCTGGTGTCCGCAGCAGCTCATCACTGCAGGCCAGTAAAAGCCAGTAAACATACCCCTGAATTCAAAACTGAAACCAAGAAAACAGGACTAAGGTAAGATGAATCAATGTAGTGAGACAACCGCTTTAAAGGGGTTTTGCCACAATCTAATGTTGACGTGGGATCCTCCAAAATGGGTAATCACTTTTCTAAATATATGTCATTAAAAAAGTGAAGCCTCTGAGAGCTACAGCCTAAGATGCCCTTAGTTTCCTCACAGTTTACATCAGACATGACCAGGAGCTGATCTGGCCAAGCTTGCATTGTTTGCACTTCTTATCTGATGGCAGGAAGCATGAACGAGCTTTGAAGGGACTGGGGAGAAAGATCCTGTGTCTTTTGTATAGAGCATCCACTGGTTGTAATGTAATTATCTGGGTAAACATGCAGACGCTCCCTGCTCAGCCCCCCTCCCTCTCCGCCTGCAGCCCTTCCTTAAGGAATGAAAGAAGGCTGCCTGCTGAGCTTATCTTCTCTCCTGAGCAAATAAGAGGGAGAAATAAAACGCATATAGCTTGTGCACAATACAGTTCTCCTCTGTGGATTAGCAAAACAATGTTTGCTCAACTACAGAGACTTGGTATCAGGAATGTGCATAGGAGGTGGAGTGATGACATCACAGAGGAGGTACTTGTTTTTTTAAACACAACGCCCCTTTTTTTCAAGCCTCAGAGGGGAGTATCAGCCTGTTAGGTAAGGAACTCACTTCTTGGCAAAACCCCATAGCCTTAGAATCTGTACAATGCTTATACCTCTCCCAGCTGAGAGTTTGCAATATTTTTATCCCTACTATAGAATTCTAGCATGATAACTGCCTGGAGTTCAGACTGGTACATTTTGTAGCAACTTTCAATAAAGAAGGGATATTTGTGCTATTTAGCTCACAGAAGACTAACTAGACTAGAGATAGTTTTAACCAGTTCTCAGCTGTGGAAAGGGTTGATTTTTAGCCCACGGATGCATCACAATAATGTTTCTATTCACTGACAGAAAGCAAAGATCTATAAAATTGTGAGAATTTACAATACAAAGCTCTTATGCATTAAACCAAACAAAATCAGTAAGTTCGTAAGTTGTCCAGTGAGATAAAAATATATTTTGTCGTGCATAGTGTCATGTCACTTACTGAAATACATGTGGATATGAACTACCTTAATATTTGATACCCGCTTTTGGCAGCTCCACTTCTGCTTCAGGCCCGATGAAGGAAGGAAGCTTTCCCCCTCTTGCCCAATGACGTCCCGGGAAATTGGGACTTGCTGCCCTTCCCGCCCCTTTTGTTAAAGGGATTTTCTTTATGCGTTTCCCGAGCCTTTTTTCATAGCCAGTTCGGGCCCGCTTTTTGGGTTTCAGGCGTGGGTGGGTCTATAGCAGCGATTCTTTCAGCTCTGCAAATTCTTAGCGGGCCCTGTTAGGGGCCATTGGTAAGGGGAAGGGTTTACACGTGTAACGAATGCAGGTAGGGGGACCCGCTGGACCCCCGCAAGGAGGGTGTAAGCCGAAACCAGGGGGCGGAATCTAATAAAAACCCGGTTTTCACCCAGGGGCCCGCCGCAAACGGGATGGACTTGCGGGGGCGGGAACTACCAGGTGCCCCACTGGCG
Organism: Phyllomedusa bahiana; assembly: GCA_025379985.1. Lineage (NCBI taxonomy): Eukaryota > Metazoa > Chordata > Amphibia > Anura > Hylidae > Phyllomedusa > Phyllomedusa bahiana. The sequence continues at coordinate 49,672 of JAODAL010000934.1, forward strand.
GGGATTTGGGCCCCTGGGTGGCACCCAAAGGGCAGTGGTGGTAAAGAATCGTGGGGGCTTTGGGGGGAGTGGGGACAGGGGGGAGGTCAGGACAGGCGGAAAAGGGTTTCGTGGTAGGAAACAGGAGCGTAGGGGTTTTGGGTAAAGGGAAGTCGGGGAAAGAGGCAAAAGGGAAGCTTTCTAAAAAGGGGCTGTTCGGCACAAAGTTCCGGCAAAGGTGCCCCGGGAAGGAAGGGGGTTTAAAATTTGGGTCACCTCCCACCCTTAAACCCAAAAATAAGGGGGTTCGGGCCCCTTTTTAAATCCCCGAGAGCCGGCGCGCGGGGCCCCCAAAGGCGGGGGGCGCGCGCACGCGGACGGCCGGGGAGGAGGGAGGACTCGGGAAGGAAAGGGAAAAAAGCCGGGCCCCCGACCCGGGGGCCCCCGGCAGGGCGGGAGCCCGCGGGGGGACAGAAGGGAGTGCCCCCTTTACCCCCGGGCGAGGGGCTGCGGGGACCACCCGTGACAGTACCCCCCCCCCCCCTAGGCCCCCTCCTTCTTCGGGTTGGGGAGGAAGGTCAACAGAGCCCGCGGTCCGGAAATGTTCTCCTCGGCTCCCAAGTCTTCCTCCGGCCAAAACCCCCCCCCCAAATTTCAACCAAGAATTCCCGGTTCCCCCTAAAAAAACCTCAAAAGCCAAGACTCTTTGACCGAAAAATTTATGTTGGAGGTACGGACTCAGGAGAGGGAGGGAAAAATTTTTTCTGGAGAAGGGGTTCACACGGGGGCTTTGGGGAGGGATAATGGAAAAAATTAGGGATGCATGGTGGGAGGGAGTTTGAGCTTATACCCCAACTGGTTTTAATACGGTCTTTAAAAGGGAATTTCAAAGGGAAACCCCCCCCCCCCCCTTTAGGAAAGGGGGGGGGGGGGGGGCGGGGGGGGGGGGGGGGCCAAGGGGGCTTGGGGGGTAAAACCGGGGGGGGGGGGGGGGGATTTTTTAACCGGACATATTTGGGGACCCCCAGACTTGGTCCCCGGGGGTAAAGGGTTTGGGAGCGGGTTTTCCCCTCTTCCTTTTCCGCTGGCCCCTTATAGGGGGGCAGCACGCTGCAGGGAGAGAGTCTGCCCCCAGATTCCAGATGGTCGTGGACCAAAGGGCCCAAGGGGGAACCTCGGAGGAGGAGGGCAGAGGGGGGAGGGCGGGGTTTGGCCGCATATACAAAAAAAAAAAGGGAGATGCGCCTGAGGCCCCTGAACCCAGTGAATTGTATGAAAATTGGGCCCCAGGGTAGGAGGTCGGACCAATCACCCTGGCGGGGCAAAAACAAAGTGACTTTAAAGTAACTCCCCAGAATTTTTTAACTCTCTCTCCCTGGGGCTTTAGATTGCGGAGGTAAGAGGGAAAGGAAGTTTTAATTCCCCCGCAATGGGGAGAAAAAGTGCGCCCCCAGAATTTGGGGACCAAAATGCACCCCACAAACAGAAACGTTTTTGCGGGGGGCAGGCCGTGCGGGCGGGGGGATGTGACAAAAAGGGAAAGGGGGGGAAGGTGGTGCGGAAGGAAAACCCGGGCGTGGGCCCAAAGTGCGCCCATCTTCGAAAACCTACCCGAAATGACCAATCAGGTTTTCCCCGAAGAGGAGGAGGGTCGGTGAGGGTTTTTCCCCCATTTGCCACATGGGCCCAGGGAATTACTGGGGTGGGCGGGGGTCGCAGAAAGCCCGGGGGGCCGTGGCCGGGGCACCTTATTCCGGGCAAAAAGTAGCACAGGCACCCCACAAATTTTCCTTAATTCTTTACCCAGTCCTGGCCACCAGTAAAAACCGAGAGATAAAATGGAACAAATCTAGGGCCCCCCGGATGTCCTGCCAAAAGGAGAAAAGTGCCCCCAAATCAGGTTTTTCTTGGCGCACCCGATGGCCGAAGTAGGTCTTGCCAGGGGTTTTCCCTGCCGAAGGAGGACGGGTGCTGTGGGATAAAGGCTTTTTCCGGAAAGGTAGGGATGTTTTTTGGGAAAGTTTGCGGTCCCCCTCCGGGTGTGGGTTCGGATGCGCGAGAGAGGCTCAGCCCTGTTGTTTTTGGGGCTGGGCAAAAATTTGGTTTCCGGAATTTCAAATTGGAAAAAAAAAGGCCACCATGCTTGCCGAGGTTTGGGGCCCGCTGGGCCGACTGGAGGTACTGAAAGTTTTTTGTGACCCGGGTTTAAAACCTCAAAAGGATGAGGGCCTCCCTCCAGAAGTTTTTTTTGGGGGCCCCCACTCTTCCAGGGCCATTTTGGGATAGCGAGAAATTTCCCTCGGCCCCCAATGGGCATAGTTCCTCCTGCCGACGAAAAGGTTTTGGGGAAAAGAAGCCGCAGGTGAGGGTTTCCCCCCCCTTTGGGGACCCTTTTGAGTAAGAAAGCCCCGGGCCCCCCACCGAAGGGCATCCACCCCCAGGGAAAGGCTTCTCGGATCGGGGCGTGAAGAATAGGTGGGAAAGAAAAAGGCCGACTTCAAATCCGAAAAAGGTTTCTTTCGGCCGCTGGGGGCCAACATTTGGGTTTGGCCCCCTTCTTCCTGGTGAGACCCCAAAATTTGGGGGCCCCCAGTGTGGGAAAAGGGTGGGATATAAACTGTCGATAATAATTGGAAAAGCCCAAAAAAAGTGGGAGGCTCGAAAATCCCCCAGGCGGGGGCCATTGCAAGATAGCAGAAAACTTTGTGGGGTCCCTTTTCAGGGCCCCGGTCGGAGACCCAAAGTTTAACCCGGGAAAGGCAGACTGGGGTTTGGGGGGAACACGCACTTCTCCTTAAATTGGGTACAGGCGGTTCTGCGAAAGGGGTTTCAGGACCCGGGGCACCTGGATAGATGGGTCCCGGGGTCAGGGGAGAAAAACCAGAAATTTTCGTCCCCGTACACGATGACCCCAAAGTGTAGAGCAGGTCCCGAGATGTCGTTTTCGAACTCCCGAAAGGGCCGCCGGGGGGATTTGGGACCCGAAAACCCTTGGAAACACCAGGGAAATTCAAAATTTGGGCCCTCGCGGGTATTGAACGCCCTCTTCCCCCTAAACTCCCTCACCCGGTCCTGAGAGATTTTAAGCCCCGCGCAGGTCCAGTTTGGGAAGACCTTGGTCTTGTGGGCGGTCAAAGAGTTCCGTAATTTGTGGGAACGGGGGCCGGTTTTTCACGGTAATTTTGGTTTTAGGCCCCGGTAGTCGAGCAGGGACGGAGGAACCTTTCTTTTGTTTGGGAAAAAAAACCCGGCTCCCGGGGGGGGATGAGGGCTTTCGTATTAAAACCCCTTTTTCCCCCTTCTCACGGATTAGTCCCAATGGCCTGAGTCTCGGTCTGGACAACCCGGGGAAACCCACCCCGAGGGGGCTGGGGGCCAGGGAAAGGGGTCAATGGGACAGTCATAGGGGGGGTGGGGAGGAAGGGTTTTGGCCCGTTTCTCGAAAGACGGGCCACGTAGTCTCGGTTTCAGCGGGGGAAAACCCCGGAGGGACCCGTACGTTTAGAGGGGGAAAAGGCCCGGGCAGGGCCCCGGAACTGAGAGACAGCGATTCTGGGAGTCGGGAGCCCCCGCGTGAATCTCCCCGGGTTTTCCCCAAACGGGGGTCGGGGCATGGAGCTGTAGCCCCCCGGGAAATCCAAGGGGGGTTGCCCGGGGGATGACCGAGGGGGACGTTTGAAGGTGACCCCCTTGTGTAAGGCCCCGGGGGGGGGAACAAAGGCTTGGTTTTTTTTTAGTAACCCGAATGGGCCTCCTAAGTTGCTGCCACTCACGGAGGGAAAACCAGGGGGGTTCTCCGGGCGGGGGCAAACCGGGAGGCGATATGGGACACCCGGGTGGCAAGGGAAAAAAGTTCCCCCGGGGGAAAACCCGGGTCCAGGAAAGGCGGGCCCCGAAAAGGAGTTTCCGGAACCCGAAAAAAACCTCAAAACCTCCATTGTTTAAAACGTGGGAGAGGAAGTGTTTACCCCAGGGATGGGCCCCTCCGACATAGCCTAGGTGGGGGGGTTTCCCTGCCCCTGTGGGGGGAAAGGGGGGGAAAAAATTGCGGAAGTGATCCGGGCTGGCCAGTAAAGGGGCCCAATTTCTCTGCCCGACCCGGGGGGACGTCCCCGTTCCCGGCAGATGTGCCGGGGCCCCTGCATGGGTTTTTTACTGGTAAAGGGAAATGTAAAACGGGCAGCGGGGGGGTTTTGGAAGACCCGGGGCAGGGGGGAAAACGGCGGGGGTCGGGGGAGATAAAGGGTTTCCGGCGTAGTTCCCCCTTGTCGCTGGGGGGAAGCGAAAATCGATCGAAATGGCTAGGTGGACCAGTTCCCCTTAGGGAGGGGCGGGATCTTTTTCTAGCCGCTAGGGCGTCCCCTTTAAATCTGCCGGCAGGCCCTTTTTAAAAAAAATGGCAATTTGGGCGGCGTCGTTCCAAAAGGGCAGCTCCGGGGGGGGCGCCAGGGTCCCGAAAACGAACTTTCGTTGTCGCGGGCAGGGAGTCACCCTGGCGAAGGTTTCCCGTAGAGGGGGTCTCTGCCCAGGAAAAACCCCCCCCCCCTGGCCCGGGTCTTCAAAGACCCCTCGGAATCTGAGGGTAAGTCTGTAGGTACGTCGGTTTTTTGGATCGCCCCGGTCCCAAAAAGAAAAAGGGGGGGCCCAAGTAGGGCCCCTTTTCCCGGGGCAGGATGCCCCGTAGGCACCTTGGGTTCTTAGTGGGAAATTTTTACCCGGCCTTTTAAACTCCCCGGCATGGAGCACTGGGGTTAAAATTTCCCCTGCAAGGTTTTTTGGAGTTCCCCGTCAAACTTTTCAGGTAGTGGGGAAGCGTAGCCGAGAATCCCGGGTTTCGGGGGGGTGTCGCCACAGGAGGAGGGTCGGCGGGTGTTGGTTAGGCAGGTGTGCAACATGGGGAAAAACTGGTTCAGCTGTGGGGGTTGTTTGGTAGTTTGGGTGAGACTGCTGAGCCACTATGGCCCCCCCCCGGAGGGTTGGATCACTTGGGCCCGAGGTACCTTTGGGGGGATCCATGGGGCCCGGGTCTTACTGTTAAAAGAATGCGGTAGTGGATCCGTGGACCACCGCAAGCGTTGGGGTAAACCGTACCCGGGGGGGGGAATCTAAGTAGAAAAACCCCGGTTTTTTTCCCCGAGCCCGCCGGAAAAGGGTTTGGGCTTTCTCGGCGGAGAACTACCAGGTGTCCCACTGGGTGACTTGCTTGGGGGCACCCAAAGGGGCAGTGCGTGGTCAGAATCGGAGGGTAGGCGGATCGGGGCAGGCAGGGGGTCGGAAGGGGGCAGGGTTTGGTTTCGGGAAAACAGGAGCGTAGGGGTTCGGTCACGGAAGTCAGAAAAGGGCACAAAAAGTTTTCCCAAAAAGGTGTACGGCAAAAAGACCCCGGCAAAGGTGACCCAAGGAAGGGGTTAAAAGGGCACCCCCATTTTAAACAATAATGGGCGTAGGGCCAGGGGGAGGGAGGACTCAGGGCGGGGAAGGAAAGGGGGAAGCCGGGACCACCCCGCGGGCCCGGCAGGGGCCGGGGAGACCCGACGGGTGACAGCCGAGTGCCCCGTCCCCGGGCGAGGGGTGGGGACCCCCCGTGACCCAGTAGGGCAAAAGGTATCGCTCTAACGTTAAGGTTTGTCAAAAAAAAGGAAAAAAATTTTCCCTTTGGCGCGAAAGACACAGCTGGGGTGATATCACTACCCTGCAGGGTTCCCAAGCAAGAGAGGTAGGGGTAACCCAGGGAAACTTATTTACAAAAGAGGAGATAAGAGCTGTTTAGCTCAAAAAAAGAAGAAAAAAATCAAACGGAATGATTTGGCATAGCCCTTTTTTTCCCTTTTTGTTCATTTTTAAAAAACGTTTTAATGGGGTAAAATTTTTTTTATGCCAGAAATTTTTTCATTAATATTTGGCAGGACAATCCTTTTTAATAATGACTTTGGTTTCTGACAAAGCTGAAAAAACCCCATATAGCCGCCATTATAGCGTCCATGGTTATTCACTCAGATCACCTTGCACCCTGAATTCCTATGTGCAGCAAAGTAGGGGTGTATCCCAACCAATTCTAGGTGTCATCATGTATTCCCACACCAAAGAAAAGTATTTCAGCTCATCTGAAAAAAAGTGCTCGGCAAGACGATCCTCTCTCAGATCCTCCAAACAGTGTTGTAGCAAAAAAGTATGGGTAGCCAGCACAACATGTACTGATCAAGGAGAGTTACAGAGATGTCAACGCAGCAAAAAACTACTTATTGAAAGGCATAAAACCAGGGCCCGTTTCAAAAAACCCAAAAATTGAAAAACACATGAGACGCTGAGCGTTTAGGCACGCCTTCCCCTATATTTGGGTTAAAGGCTGACACAAACCGTCAAGATCTCAGGTTTCCATTTTTTTATCAGATTCGTTCTGTTTATCTTTGCTGCACCCGAGCGTATAGGGTATGTTCAACAGTGTATTTTGTCGCATACCAAACTCAGGGGGGGGCTTCCATAGACATGTCACTTCCCAGCATTCAATACACATCGGGGAAGACGGCTCTCTGCGAGAGCTATGAATTATCGGGATTGCAGGGAGTATTTCGGTCGTATTGCAGCGCAATTATGTGCGGTAATACACCCCAAAATGATGTCGTGTGAACATACCCTTAGGCCTCGTTCACACGGCTTATTTCACCGCGTATTTGCTGACGGATTGACGATCGTCAATCCGTCGGCAAATCAGTCAGAAATAAGTAACAGCCCATTTTCTATTGATTTCAATAGAAAATACGGCTCGTCGTTCACACGACGCGTTTTTCCGTGCAGATTGCTGCCGCGGATTGACGACGGCAACCCGGGACGGAAAAACAATGTGCATGTCAATTATTTACGGACGGATTCACCACCTACAATGATGGGATGGTGAATCCATCGGGAAATCAGTTACAAATACGTGCCACACTTATTTCCCACTTATTTGCAACTGATTTTCAACTGATTTCAGAACGTATTTACCATCGGCAATCCGATGTAAATAGTTCTGAAATAAGCCGCGGGGGGAGGGAAAATGACATGCACAAATTTTTTACGGCGCGGACGCGCCGTAAACAATGCATTGTCTATGGGGCCGGGGAGCGGCCCCCCCCGCCGCTCCGGCCCGCCCCCGTCCCTTATTCACGGCGGATTTGTTTAGCTCAATACGGCTCACAAATCCCTCGGGAATAAGCCTGTGAACACAGCCTTAATGTTAGGGGCCCTGTTCACACGGCTTATTCCCAAGGATTTGTTTACTGTATTGAGCTCACAAATCCGCCGTGAATAAGGGGGGCGGGACGGGGGCGGGGCCGGAGCGCGGCGGGGGCGCCGCTCCCGGCCCCATAGACAATGCATTATTACGGCGCGTACACGCCCGGGAAAAAATGGATGTCACTTTCTCCCCCCGCGGCGGATTCACCCAGCGGGGAGGAGCGACGGAATCCACTGTTCTCTATGAGTGCAGTGGTTTCCGTAATTGCTGCCGCGGATTGGCGCCGTACTGCAGCGCAAATCCGGAGCGCAGTACGGCGCCAATTCGGGCAGAATAAGCCGTGTGAACGAGGCCTAATAGTACATTCCGTTGTGGCTGGAGGTGGCTGTGTTTCTCAGGACCCCGCAATCTCCCCTCACACATGTTGGGGGAAGCACAATAGCTCCAGCTTTGTCTGGTCCCAGTCTCCGGTTTCACATTACACAGCTTGTGTTCTGGTGGGAGTATTTCAGGAGAGATGGGGTTATGGTGAGGTTAGTCTGAGACCATGCTGTAATGTGTGGTTTTTGGCTATGTTCCCTACTTATACAGTTTCAGGGGCCCACAGAGGGGAATATTCGAGGGGGGAAAGTCGTCTCTTCCATTGTTTACACAGACGATTGAGTTTTACATACCCTACTGAATGCTGACCAGAAGCCAATGGTCATGTGATTGGATAATATGTACTTATAAAGCAAAGGCACTGTGTACATAGAATACATTACCAATCCTGTACTGATCCCGAGTTACATCCTGTATTATACTGCAGAGCTGCACTCACTATTCTGCTTGCAGAGTCACTGTGTACATACATTACATTGCTTATCCTGTACTGATCCTTAATTACATCCTATATTATACTCCAGAGCTGCACACAACTATTCTTTTTACAGCTGGAGTTCAACTGTGTACATACATGTAACTTATCCTGTACTGATCCTAGAAGTTACAACCAGTATTATACTGCATAGACTGCACTCACTATTATACTGCTGGTGCAGTCACGTGTACATTACATTATTTATCCTGTTCTGATCCTTATTTACATCCTTATTATACTGCAGAGAAGCTTCACTCACTATCTCTGGCAGAGTCACTGTGTACGTCAACATTACAACTTTCCTGTACTGATCCATATTACATCCTGTATTATACTACCAAGCTTCACCTCACTATTCTGTCTGCTGGTAGTCACTGTTATACATACATTGGATTAACTTTTCCATACTGATCCTGAGTTACTATCCTGTAGTTATAAATCCAAGAGCTGCACTCTCATCTTAATTCTGCTGGTGAGTCACTGTATATATACATAACATTTGACTTATCCTTTGACACCTGATCCTTAGTTTTACCACCCGTTATTGTGTATTCCCACAGCTGCACTCTATTATTCGGCTGGTGCAGTCAATGTAATATATACATTACTTATTCCTGTACTACGATACTTAGTTATCAGATTTGTATTGAGTTTCTCCAGAGCTGCACTCATTATTTCTCTGCTGGGTGCAAATCACTGTTCAATACATTACTTATTCAGTAACTGATTCCCAGGTTACATCCTGATATTGTTTCTACCAGTAACGGCCTCAACTCTCTGCTGTGGAGTCACTGTGTACATTAACATTACTTATGTACTGGAATTTAGTTACAATCCTGTATTGGTGTTCTCCAGAAGCTCCACTCACTCTTACTGATGGAGCCGGTCACTGTGTATATACATTACTTACCCTGTACGATACCTGGATTACATCCTGTTGTTTTGTTCTCCAGAAAGATATACTGTATTTTTCTCGACTATTTCTGCTGGTGCAGTCACTGGTATATACATTACTTAATCCGTACCGAACATTAGTATACAGATTCGTATCTGTTCTCCTCTCAGAAAGCTGCTCAATCATTAATTTCCTGGTCTGCTGTGCATGTCACTGTGCACAATACATTACTTATTAGGTACTGATCCCAGGTTAAAATCCTAGTATTGTCTCCAAGAGCTGCATCTCACTATTCTGCGTGGTAGCGAGTCAACTGTGTAATATACATTACATTATCCTGTACTGATACTTAGTTAAACAGATTTATTGCGGGTTTCTCCATAGAGCTGCACTCACAATTCTGCTGGTTGCGGAATCACTGTGTATAATACATTAACTTATCCTGTACCTGGATACATAATACAGATTGTAGATGTTCTCCAGAGACTGCAACTCATTATTTCTGCTTGGTGCAGGTCACTGTGCATATACATTACTTATCTCTGTATCTGATTACCCAGTTACATCCTTTTCTATAGTTCTTCGCAGAGTCTGCCACTCATCACTATTTTGCTGGTACAGTCACTTTGCACATAGACATACATTCTTATCCTGACACTGTTCCTGAGCTATAGCAATCCTGTAATGTTTCTCTCTCCAGAGCTGCGCTCACTCTTCTGCTGGTGCAGTCACTGTGTACATACATTGCTAGTCCTGTACTGATCCCAGGTTACATACTGTATTGTTCTCCAGAGCCATGCTCACTATTCTGCTGGCATCTCACTGGTGGGTAAAATACATTACTATATGTTGAAAAAAACTGGATATTTAGATACATCCTGTATTGTTCTGCAGAGCTGCGCTCACTCTTCTGCTGGTGGAGTCACTGTGTACATACATTACTTATGTACTGATATTTAGTTACATCCTGTATTGTTCTCCAGAGCTGCACATCATTAATCTGCTGGTGCGGTTCTACTGTGCATATACATTACTTATTCAGTACTGATCGCCATGGTTACAAATCCTGTATTGTTTTTTCCCCAGAGCTGCACTCCACTCTTTCTGCTGGTGCGGTTCACGTGTGTATATACATTACTTATCCTGTACTTGATACACTGTATAACATCGCCTGTATTGTTCTCCAGAGTATTGTATTTTTCTCACTATTCTGCTGGTGCGGTCACTGTGTATATACATTACTTATCCTGTACTGATACTTAGTTACAGATTGTATTGTTCTCCAGAGCTGCACTCATTCTGCTGGTGCGGTCACTGTGTATATACATTACTTATTTTGTACTGATCCCAGTTACGACCTGTTAAATTGTTCTCACAAGCTGCAACATCACCTCTTCTGCTGGGTGCGGTCACTGTGTATAACATTACTTATCCTGATAAATCTGATCCTGGATTACATCCTGTATTGTTCTCCAGAGTAAATTGTATTTTTCTCCCTCACTATTCTGCTGGTGCAGTCACCTGGTAATATACAATAACTTATCCTGTACTAATCTTTATTACAGATTTTAATGTTCTTCCAGCAGCTGCTGCACTCATTTATTCTGCTGGTGCAGTCCAATGTGCAATACTATACTTATTCTGTACGATCCCAGGTTACACATCCAGTATGTTTCACCCAAAGCTGCAACTCACTAATTCGCTGGTGTGGACACTGTTTATATACATTACTTATCCTGTACTTATACCTCAGGTTTAGCATCCTGTATTGTTTCTCAAGAGCTGAGCGCTCACTCTTCTGATGGTGAAGTCACTGTACATACATACAATAACTATGTACTGATATTTAGTTTACTAGCCCTGTATTATTCTCCAGATGCTAAGCGCTCACTGTTCATCTGCTGGTGCAGTCACTGTGTACATACATTACTTATGTACTGATATTTAGTTACATCCTGTATTATTCTCCAGAGCTGCGCTCACTCTTCTGCTGGTGCAGTCACTGTGTACATACATTACTTATGTACTGATATTTAGTTACATCCTGTATTATTCTCCAGAGCTGCGCTCACTCTTCTGGCTGAGTCTCCATTTCTAAGGTGCATTTGACAAATACAAGCAGTGCTCGGTTGCTCTGGGCAGCAGTGACATTCCTGTGATGTGCAGTGAATATCTAGGGGAAAGTGCTCTGGTCGTCTGTATTGCACAAGCCATGTGACTATCTTTACTGTTAGCCAAGTTGTAATTAACCCGGTCCACAAAAAATTGTCCACAAACGCGACTATCCATGTGAACACAGCCCCAAATGGGACAGTCGCTGCAGGGGGAGGAGCAGAGGTTGCCCATAGCAACCAATCAGGTTGCAGCTTTCATTTTCCATTAGACTTGTGGGTTAGAATGTGATCGGGGCTACCTCGCGTTACTCGTTCGATTAATCACACTCACACCACCGCAGCTGTTTAGCTACCGGTTTTCCCCGGTTGTACACTTTTAGTAATGTAACCGTAGCCCTCAGCCCCGGAGCATCATGCCGCGGACGCGCTTGCGCGGCACATAGCTGTAGTGGCGGGGACGCGCACGCTTCCCTGTCTAGCGCTGTGTGGTCGCGGGGGCGCGCCACGAATCGGACCGTAGGCTTCTTGTACACCCGTGGCTGTCCCTGCAAATTTTCGCAAAAGCCCTTTACCGAGGAAACTATGAGATTTGCCTTGCTCCGTGGAGCGACCCGAGGGGCACATTCCGTGACAGAAGAGGGCCGTGACGTCACTTCCGGCGGGCGGGGTGTCAGGGACTAGATGGTGAGAGCGGCCCCGGTGAGCAGTGACGGGAGCACGGTGAGTTCCCCTCCTCCTTCCCTGGTCGGATTGATACCGGTGGGTGAGGCCCGGACTGCAGAGAGCCGCGGGGGGCGCGGAGGGGTGCAGCGGATGGGATCTGTCATTACTGGAAGACGGGGAGGTGGCAGAGGACTGAGAGTGTGCACGGTGTGAGGGTGGAGAGGAAAGATGACTTGATATGATTACTGAGGAGACAGGAGGTGCAGCGGTGCTGCTGCTGGGGATGTATCAGCATTGAATGAATGAGGCACTAGGATGTGCTGCCCATATGAGATGGGGTGAGGCGTCCATATGAAGGGGCCCGTATATGGAGCGTCCATATGAGGGGGGGGGGAACGTCCATATGAGGGGGGCACTAGTGGAGTGGAGCGACCATATGAGAGGGGGGAAGCGTCCAGTATGTGAGGGAGGGGGGAGCGTCCATATGAGAGGGGGCACTAGTGTAGTGGAGCGTCCATATGAGGAAGGCACTATTGTAGTGGAGCGTCCATATGAGAGGGGGGAGCGTCCATATGAGAGAGGGGAGCGAGCACCGGTGTAGGGGGCGTCCGTATGAGGAGGGCACTAGTGTAGGGGAGGGGGGTGGATGGGGGCGCATAGAGAGGGCACCAGTATAGGGAGCGTCCATATGAGAGCGGGGAGCGTCCATATGAGGGGGGCACTAGTGTAGTGGAGCGTCCATATGAGAGGGGGGAGCGTCCATATGAGAGGGGGGAGCGTCCATATGAGAGGGGGTAAGCGTCCATAATGAGAGTGGGGAAGCGTCCATAGAGAGGGGTGGAGCGTACCATATGAGAAGAGGGGACGGCGTACCGATATGAGAGGGGGGAGCGCGTGCCAATATTAAAGGGTGGAGGCGTCCATATGAGAGGGGGAGCGACCCCAATAGAGGGGCACCAGTATAGGGAGTGTCCATATGAGAGGGGGGAGCATCCATATGAGAGGGGCACCGGTGTAGGGAGCGTCCATATGAGCGGGGAGCGTCCATATGAGGGGGCACCAGTGTAGGGGAGCGTCCGTTTGAGGGGGGCACCGGTGTAGGGGGCTTACGTATGAGGAGGGCACTAGTGTAGGGGAGTGTCCGTATGAGAGGGGCACCAGTATAGGGAGCGTCCATATGAGAGGGGGGAGCGACCATATGAGGGGGGCACTGTCCATATGAGGGGGGGGCCACCAGTGAGGGGAGCGTCCGTATGAAGGGGGCACCAGGTGTAAGCGGAGCTCCGTGTGAGGGGGTGGGGAGCGTCCGTGTGAGGGGGGTGGGGACGTCCGTAGAGAGGAGTGGGAGCGTCCGGTGTGAGGGGGGGGAGCGTCCAGTGTGAGGGGGGTGGGGAGCTCCGTAGGTGAGGGAGGTGGGGACATCCGTGTGAAGGGGGTGAGGGGAGCTGTCCCGTCGTGAGGGGGTGGGGAGCGTCCGTGTGAGGGGGTGGGGAGCGTCCGTGTGAGGGGTGGGGAATCGACCGTGAGAGGGGAGAGGGGAAGGCGTCCCGTAGTTGAGGGGTGTGGTGAGAGTCGTGTGAGGGGGGGGGGTGGAGCGTCCGTGTTAGGGGGGGGGAAGCCGTCCTTGGTGAGGGGGGGGGAGGCGATTCCGTGTGACAACATGGGGGGGGGGCGTCCATTGTGTGAGGGGGGGGGGAGCGTCCGTAAGTGATTGGGGGGGGGAGCCCGTTCCAGTGATGAATGGGGGGTTGGGAGCTTCCCGAGAGAAGGGGGGGAGGAGCGACCGTAGGTGAGGGGGGGGAGGTCCGGTGTTAGGGGGGGGCCACCAGTGTAGGGGTGGCACCAGAGGTAAGTGAGCGTCCGTTTTGAGGGGGGGCACCAGTTTAGGGAGCGTCTCGTAAAAAAAAAGAAAAACAAAGGGGGTGTGGGGGTAGCGTCCGTAGTGATGGATGGGGGACGGGAGACGTCCGTGTTGATAAGGCACGGGGTGAGAGCGTCCGTGTGAGGGGGGGGGGAGCGTCCGTGTGAGGGGGTGGGGAGCGTCCGTTATGTGAGGGGGGTGAGGGAGCGTGCCTCCGGGTGAGCGGGGGTGGGTGGAGCGTTCCGGTCAAAGTGAGGGTGGGTGGGCGGAGCGCCGAGTGAGGGGGGGGAGAACGTACCGTGAGATGGAGGGGGGGGGGGAGCGTTAAACCGTCCACGACACTAAGCGGTGAGGGTGGGCATGGCTGGCAAGGGTTTTGGGCAGGGAAGGGGGAAGCGCCGGTCATTGGGTCCGAGGGGGGGGTGGGTGGAAGACAAACACTAAGGAGAGACAGCAGATATTCCCGTTAATACGAGTTTTAAAGTTACGAAGACAAATTTGTGAGCTGTGTGTAAGGTGGTTAGATCGTTACCTGGACATGGATGTGAGGGGAAGGGGGGGAGCGGCAGAACCATCCAGTGTGATGAGGTGGGGGAGGCAGGCATTCCGTGAGAGGTTGAAAAATCCCTTGGGCTAGAGGTAGGGGGGATATTCTGCATCTAGTACTGAGAGGGGTGGGGGGCTGGGGGAGGAAAGCGAGAAAAAATCCGGTGTGAGTGGGGGCACCATTGTAGGGGTGGCACCTGAATTGTAGGGGAGAGTGGAAACCGATGCGTAAGAGGGGGGAAACCAGTGTATGGGGGCACACTCAGAATGGTAGGGGGGCACCCATTGTAAGGGAGCGACTCCTGAAGTGAGTGGCGTTGCCCCAGTGAGGGGAGAGACGCGAGCACGTCACCATTTATAGTGGAGTGGGGTGGGGGAAAAGCAGTAATCCCGTGTGTGAGAGGGGAGGGGGGGAGCAACGTCCGTGAAGAGGGAGGGGGTTGGGGAGGACGTTCCGGTGGATGAGGTAGGACAAGAGGGGGTTAAGGTAGGGGCTGGGGGGGCGATCGTTATACCTTTCCGGTGATATGAAAAGAGCGTGTTGTGAGGGGGGGCACTTACCAACTAGACGTCTATGTACCGCGTGGACTCCTAACCAGCCCATGTGGTATTAAGGGGGTTTGCACCCGTATAGTAATTGGTGCGCTTTTCCCCAGCTCAGGAGACATAAATTCTAGACGATCGGGGGATAATAAGAATGGTAGGAAATAGTTGCAAAGACATAATCTAAGGTACCTTATCTTGTTGTGCCTAGCCCCTAAGTACCTTGTCTCTACAACTTCCTAGTATCTATTCTACTCGACTGTAGCCATTTAGCGGTATCACAACGGATTGTATAGGACCCTAAGTATAAGTTAGTCTTAGAGAGGTATTGGGGTATCTATCGATCACAGTAATTCATCGGATGTTGTTTATTGTTAAATTTACTAGTGTGTGTTACTTTCCAGTTGATATCTTGCCCCCCCCTTGCCATTTTCTATTACCACAGCTTCTTCTTATGTTTCCCCTACAATTCTGACTTAATAAACCCAACCCATCTCTCCTTTCTTCCTCCATTTTTCTATACCAATCCACACCTTGGCCTACATAACCAGTCCACGCAAGTTGCAAATCTACCCGTACACAATCATAATGACACGGACACATCTTTTTCCCACCAATATCCCCTCCACGTTTTCACCACCCTACCATAAATCCATTATTTGAATGTCCAAGTGGCAAGGCAACCCCAATTATGAGTGTAACACGAATAGTTTCAAGAAACATACCATGTGTATCTTCCATATTAATATGAGGCGAAACAGAAGAGGAAATGAGTGGAGCGTATACCATAAAGGTACAGAGGAAGGACACAGTAAAGGGATAGTACGATTCACAAATGATAGGAGCAAGGAAATAAATTGGGGAGCGCCATATAATGAGCAGGGCACTAATAATAGACGATAATGGATGAAGCAACGTTCATCATCGAGGAGGGGGACAGTAATAGAGTGTGTAATGTCCATGTAAGGTGGGCACTACATAGTTGGAACAGTATGGGGGAGACAAAATAAGATTGAAGGGGGAACACCCAGAAAAAACTCATAGTGGGCAGTCCATTGTTCTTCAAACCAAAAATGAGTGCGGAGGTGCCTACCGAGTTTGAGCTACCCAGAGGTGGAATTGGTCATGTTGATTGTGATCGACCAAAATATAGATAATGGCAAACTCCCACACGCACACACCCCCCTACACCATATTTCCGTATACCCATATGTTTTCTTTTCCCCTCCCTTCTTCCCTCTTACTCCCGCCTCCACACATTTTTCGTTTTTCCCATATATTGTTTATTCTTTTCCTCTTCCTACATCTTTTCTCCACAATCCGCCGCCAATTCCACCATCCAATCACACCACACTCCTAAAAAAAACCAACTGTTATTTATGGATATTAATCCAGAAGTGACTACAAATGGTGAAGTACCTTAGTGGTCTTCCTGGTCCCATCCACTTGTACATACCTCGTTTTCAGTACAATGAACTGCGTAGAAAGAGGGTCAGTAACAGTTAGGCAGGGTCCAATCAGGTCAGCAGAGTACCCGTAATGTTACATAATGTCTCCAGCACAGGACGTGGTTGGCTATTGTGATCACATGGTTGGGAGCCTAGGGCAGGTGTAGAATGCCAGAAGTATGTCATATATAGAGAAGCATATTACACTTGTATTCTGTGGGTGTAATCTACCCAGTCAAGTCACTTTATTATGCCCACAAGGTGATATCTAGAGTTACTGACGTGTGCAGCACAGAGCATCAGTGAGACAGACTCATTAATCGAGGTATTGACTTATCACGGTCAGGTTCCCCAGTAAAAAGATAGCTCATGGGAAAGAATCAGAATTGTGCCTGGTTCCGAACAATCTTACAACTCACCAGAACATCATCCCAGGATAACCATGGTGCGTGCGCGTGAATGTGATACTGTGATCAATGGATGGATTGTCTAACCCTAGAATTGTTGAGATTGGCTTCCACATAGATGTAGATGGGCCAAACAGAAGACACCGCCAAGGAAATGAAAAACGTTCCCCAGACCATAATGGTATGTTTACACACTGCTGATATCAAATGCGGGATTTTTTCATAAGCACCAACACAGAACCGCATCAAGAGTCCTCTCAAGCCTTGAAACGTGCTTTCTTTCACACAGGTTTCGTGGGAAGGTATTTCAGTCTGCCAGCTGGATTTTAAATTAGAAAAAAAAGAAACTTGGCACCCTTCCCGGACCCAAGGCCCCTCACCACCCAAACTGCCAGTACGAGTTCACGCAGTAACTCACAACCAATAAATGACACTTGTTCCATAACCTCTCTCAATCTCCAATCAACCTCCAATACCACATCCATTCAACCCAAAAACAGCTGACCCCCCTCATATATATACACCTCCCCTGAACACAAACCATCCATCCACACAATATGCATAAAGTGAACTACCAAAAACATACGTAGATATAGAACAGTGAGATTTGGGAACGTTCAAAGCAAAAGAAGCTAGGTATAGTTTGAAGTTTATTTATTGCTTGGAATAAGGCCTCTAGAAAACACACTAATCCCAATCACCAAATGTAAGCAGGGCTGAGGGAGATCGCAAGCAACTGACATCCGACCCTCAATTTCCCAAACACTCCTTCCGAACGTAATATGCGAATCTATAAGCTGACTAGCCAGACTCTCCAACATACATGGCGCACATGTAAATGATAATTAACATGTAGTAATGTGGTCACAATCAGGACTGTTTATCCGAACACTTATAAATGACAATAATACAAGCTTAATTTAGGTTATAACAGACACTGAACTAAAGCAAAAGGGTAACACTGTATTTTGATCACTATGTGTCTAGATTTACAACGGCAACATTGGAAAATTTTAAAGAAGACCTATAAGGATCAGATTTATGGACCAATACATAGCATGAAACTGATCCAGAGGTGGTGGGGGTAGCCCTGGGGAATGCATTCAGTAGAGCTGAAAGCCACAGGTGGTATTTTCCTTGCCCAAATACTAACAAATAATAAAAATTAACATTTTGATTTTATGTTAGAAGAGCAAAACAGTAACAATCATTTTACAGGAAAGAATCCATACAGAAACTAAAGCGCAGATGCTAAATAGCTTGCAATCAAATATTATGTATAAAGATAGGTAAGATGATTAGTCTATAAAAGACAGTAGCCTCATGTACAAAAAGCTGGTAGTGGATGGTGAGATAAGAAAGAACCGTGAAAGTCAACGTAATTTCAAAAAAGGGGACCATTGTTTACCATTTTGCTTGTCAGTTACAATATAATTATTGGATATGACTTTGGAACACAAAAAATTGTAATATGTAAAAACAAACTGCAGGAACATTTGTTGGAGTCCCTCTGAATTTGTAATCTAGAGAAATAGTAATTTCCTCCATCAATCCGCATAGATGCCCTCAAACATCTGATTCTCATTATTTCCAGGCTAGAGAACGGCGACTACTCCTAAACACTAACATTTGGTTGGGGATCAAAAGCTTTTGGCCAACAGGGGGTCAACCACACTCTAAACCAATGTCGGGTATAAAAAGAGAAATTGCCATCAGATCACAAGTCCAGGTCTGTGAATGGTTGAACTCTTTTACTTCTTTGAAAGCAGAGGTGAAAAAAATATTAAGCTGAAATCTTTTGCCCTGGGAAAGCAAGAAACTTTTTTTCCCCACTGGGAGCAGCACGCTTTGCCTACTCCCATGTCATCAATTACAATCCTCAGAGGGGGGGGGGCATGTGATGATGCTGGAAAGTATCTAGTACGTCCCTAACTCTACCCGTCCGACGCTCCAAACCCACCACGTATCACCACGTAAATTAAAGCCACGCATAGCCCCACCCCTGGCACCCACTACAAAAAAAGAACTAAACATCCCAAAATCCTCATATAAAAAATGATGACCACCGACAAACAATTCCATGCAAAAACTCGGCTCCTTGCGCTATAGTCCCCGCACACATCACAGCAGGAATTAACAATAAATTTACTAGAGTACCAACCACGCCCTGCATGTAAGCATGAGAGGGCTGGTATCCCCAAAATGCTGACCCTCCAAACTATCCCTTTATTGTTCTTGCTGGCACACAAAGACATCAGTCTCTGAAATTTAAATTCCTTAAAAACACCGGACCCCACTGCACCGCACAGACCACAAACAAAACAAAGCACAGGTCCGAAAAAGAATCACACAATCCCGATTTCAATTTCTTCTACGGCCTCAAAATGCCCCAAGCACATAGGGTACCAATCTGCAACTGGCTGTATCCCCAATCCTTCCAAAAAAACATCCATCTTTTTGCCCTGATCAACAACCCACATCGATAACCGCTCCGGCGCATAGACCACATCCTACTGGTTAACCCCATTCCCATTTAGATACTGCCACCCCCCCTACATCTCTACCCCCTTGAGGACATCTCAGCCACTTCGCCCCTACTAATCAAAATAGCCAACCCCACACTGCCCCTCGTCCTCCCCCAAGTAAAAGACTCCTGCCAAACACAACCGGTACACCCCATAGTGAACCTACAGCCACTCCAGCCCAGTGTCCAGCCCCTTTCACCCATCAGCTGATTATCCTCCTTTAACCCCCCCAATTCCACACCCTTTAGCGAACTGACCCTCCCCAAATCCACGACCCCACACTCCAAAAACCCCCGACCACCTTCCGCTATCTCTTACATATCCTGTCCCTCCCACACCCCGGACTCCTCTACAACCTCCTAACACCACAGAAAACCCCCCCATGCCACTCACTCGTCTAAAATGTGACCTACCATCACCTTGATCAAGTAAGAAGATGGTCATAATAATGTACTCAAACTCATTAGTAACATAGAAACCTCTTTCCACATGCAAACCCGTCAATATGACAACTCAACTGCCAAAGATGTCCGCACCCCAGCCAGCAATTTTATTCCTGTTCCATGCATGTGATGTTGACATAAAGTAGGTGTGAGGTTTTGGGGTTGCACATAAACCCTAATATTGTATGTGTGGTAAATCAAAGTGCTGGCCTATGAGGCCGTAAGAAGTGGTGTCGGGTCTTCGGCAGTGCTGTGTCTGGAAGGAGGGGCGTGAACGCCTGGCGGGGGTCTTGGGGCGCGTGGCCGGGAGAATGCCACTGGCGTGTCTATTGGGCAGCGGGCCGAGGGGCACCTGGGCGGGGTCTATTTTGGGCAGCGGGGGCCGAGGGGCCCCAGGCGGGGTCATGGGCAACTGGGGACCGAGGGGCCCTAGGCCGGGGGTCCTTGGGCAGGCGGGGGACCTGAGGGCCCCTGAGGCGTGGCTTAATGGGCACGTGTGCACAGAGGGGCCCTGGTCGGGAGCCTATGGGCAGCGGGTGGAGCTGAGAGGGCCCTGCGGGGCCATGGGCAGCGGGGCTGAGGGGCCCTGGCGGGGCCTTGGGCAGCGGGGCTGAGGGGCCCTGGCGGGGCCTTGGCAGGGCGGGCTAGGGGGGGCCGCTGGGGGCCTTGGCAGCGGGTGGGAGCGAGGGGGGGCCCTAGGCGTGGCAGTGCCGGGGAGCTGAGGAGCCCCTGGCGGGGCCTTTGGGACTGAGGGGGCCCCTGGCGGGGCCTAGATTAGTACTTTTGGGGCAGCGGGGTGAAGGTGGAGTCCCTCAGGCGGGTGGGGGTCTACCAAGGGCGGCCGTCCCTCCTTCTTTCATCTTTTATCTAAATCCCCATCCTCTCGTTAACACTTTCGTTAGCTCTTTGGTCCCTGATTGAGAGCACCCATTATCCTTTGACGATTTTCCTTGCCTGGGGGCTCTCTGTTAAACCCAAGCGCGGGGTACGGTAGATCAGACAAATAATAAAAAGTGTGACCGTTTTCATGGTTTGCCAGTCGCCACCCCACTTCTCATAGGCCTTCTAGCCGCATTCCCGGCAACTCGGATCCGTCCCCCCGCTCTCATCATAGGCAAAAAATCGTGAACTTCTGTTGGGATTACTGGTGAAATAGTAAATTGTGGGGCTATCATCAGCTTATGAGAAGGAGAGAACCTGGGTTATTTAAGGAATGGGTGGTATTTAAGAATGACATAGTAGGCAGATAAAGTTACGAGCTTACTTTAATGGCCCGCTTTACGACCAAATTCATTTTTCTTTTGACCCCACCCGGGGACAATCTTGAACAACATAAATAGAGTCCTGCATCTTCTAAGGGTAGCATTCTATTAATGATAATATTTACAGATGCCACTAGTGAAATACATATGTGTGAGCCTCTCCTCCCTGACAACAATACTCATCAACCATGATGGTACAGACCAACTTACAACATGCCATATCCATGTAACTCTAATGAAGGTAGTTCCGAGCTTCTAACATAACAATACATGGGCTAATCGGGATTAATAACTGGATTGTTTCCATATAATAAGCTGCATAAAATAAGTTTAAACACGTTCGACAAACCATTAAAAAAGAAAAAAAACGTGTCCAACAAAAAAAAAAAAAGTATATTCTTACTTCACATTCAACGTACACGTAATACAAAAATGCTACTTCACCACTCCCCCTTACTTTCAGCAACCAATAACCTCCAGAACATGGTCCGTATGAAAACGGAGTAGCAATAGTTGTTACGGAAAATAAATTAACTTTTAAGTAAAAATGCCCCCATCCCCCCTCCTCCGTGTAATGGTGAAAAAACTAAGCTCACCCACAAATGGATTCTATGTGTCCCTTTCAACACTAAGAGCGAGATGAAACTTTATAAAACGCATGTATAGGGGGTGTCTTGGAACCAATTAAACAAAAACCGATATTTGGTAAGAAAATTTAGAATATATTTCCTCGGCACACCCAACCGATCGTCCCCCCTCAAACCCTATACACCTCCTATCAATCCCTCCAAAATTGAACCTCCCTCTACCTAGAAATGTTGTGCCGGTCTTAAACGTCCACCCGTTAGTATTATATAGAATTCCGGATTAAACAGGCAATATAACAGAAAAAATAATAGACTCTAACAAAAAAAAGTAGCGAGCGATTTGGTAGTTATAAAGAATGCCAGGGAATTACAGGACAATAAAGCGAGCATTAAGTTTATATAGAATGCCGGAATACAGTGCAATAGTAGGCGAGCGTTGGTGTTATATAGATCATGCCGGATTAATTACAGGCAAAAAAGCGAGCGTACGGGTGATATATAGGAATGACGTGATTACAGAGGCAATAATAAAAAAGAACAAAAAAAAGGCGAGCATTAGATATTAATAAGAAGGGGGAGGGGATTGCCGTGGGGGGGAGGGGGAGAGCGGCGGGGGAGTGTTTGTGTATGGTGGTCGGAGAGAGGGAGAGGGGGCGATCATTAGGCATATAATTATAGAATGCACGATTGCAGGTTGAATGGAGGGGGGAGAGCAATTGTAGATCACCTCCATCTCACCCTAGACCGCCCCCTCTCGCTAAACTATTACACACTCCATCCTTCAACCCTTCCCACACGCCAGCCGTACCACCTCTCTCTCTCTCAAACTCCACACACAGCTCCATCCTCCTTCAACCCTTCCCACTCTACTCTACATTTTAGAACGAAACTCCATCGCGGCCAAACACCCCCGTCCCCACGATGCTCTTGTAAGACATTATAACACAACGTCTTCCTTACAACCCTAGGCCCACTCCCCCTAAGCGTAAGGTGAGATAACCCCACGAAATCCGTGAATCAAACAGGCAACAAGCGAGCGTATCATGATAACCCTCCCAGCCGCTAACAGGTGCAGATAAGCGAGCTGATAAGGATGTTATAAAGAATGCTCGGAATAACAGTCAAAATGCTAGCGATTAGTGTAATATAGAAATGCCGGATTACAGGCAAATAGCGAGCGTTTTAAGTGGTTATATAGGAATGCCGGATAGACCAGGCAAAAAGACGAGCGTTAGTGTTATCTTTAGAGATGCCGGATTACAGGCAATAGCGAGCGTTGGTGTTATATAGAATGCCGGATTACAGGCAATAGCGAGCGTTGGTGTTATATAGAATGCCGGATTACAGGCAATAGCGAGCGTTGGTGTTATATAGGAAAGCCGGAAAATACTAGACAATTAGCGAGCGGTTAGAGCGTTAAAAAATAATTCCGGATTACATGCAATAGCGAGCGTTTAGTATTATAATGAGATAGGCCCGGATTTTACAGGCAATAGCGAGCGTTAGTGTTATAGTCCAATATTACTTATCGCCACCAACCCTGAGTTTCAACATGGTAACGTTGTCAATTTCACCCATGCAGTCTTATAAGTTGTAAGAGCTGTTTATTATACCACAGGCCTGCAAAAAAATTCAGTCTAGAACACTCTTCTAATAGAACATCAGAGCACTGATCTCATCTTACACTCTCATCACAGCTGGAGGTATGTTTACAATAGAATCCGACTCTTCTATTAACTCCCATCCATAGCTAGCACTAGATCACGTCCATTTCTATCTGTTTACAAGCATGAGCCATTTAGATATCGAGGGCACAAATTCTGCTGTATTCCCGAATTGTAGAAGCCTTGCAAATAATATTGTGTTTTTTTTGCTTGGCTGTGCAGAGTGAAAATTGTTTAGTCGTGTATCCCAATACTTTGAGTGAGAGAGGCAGAGCCTAAATGCCTCTTTCTATAGATTGCATTAGAGCACCGAAATCAAACAATATTCGGATGCCTGATTTTCTGTATTGAAGAAGCCGGTGCAGTGCCTCTTGTTTCTGCTAGGCTGGATGCAGAGTGATAATAGGTGCTGCGAGGGCGGTCGCCTACTTTTGAGTGATAGAACAGGAAATGCTTCGCATCTGCCGTAATACGATAACCATGTTTGCCAGGACAGAATGTAGATTAGTAGAGCCGTCAGCCAATGAAATGCAAGGAGGAGGTATCCGAACGGCACTGCTTGCAGAGAACGAAGATAAGGGAGACAGTGAAAACAAGACAGCTTGCAAATGATATCCCATTGCAAAGGTGCTTGTTTTCACTGTCCCCTTATTCTGAAGACCATTTAATGAAATGATACAACCCCTTTAAGACTTATTTAAAAATATTGAAAGTGATATGGAAAATAAGAAAAAAAACCAAACATTCCTAAAAAAAAAAAGTTTAACAAAAAAATTAAACATTGTCATTTTTTACACATTCCCTTTAACACATTAAAGGGGTTGTGTCACTACAGACATTGATGGCTTATGACTAGGATATGCCATCAATGTCTGATAGGTGCGGGTCCCGAAGCCTCTTCGTTCTGAACGTAGAGGTGGTCGGGCCTTTCCCATAGCTATGAATGGGGGCTCTGATTACAGTTGAGCAGCTCTGTTCAGCTAAATTTGGAACTCTTGGAACCAAGAGGTTTCAGTGCTCGTTTAGGAGAGAGGTCTGGGCGCCACCTCGGAGACCCGGACCTATCTGACATTGATGGCATATCCTAGTGATATGCCATCAATGTGTGTAGTGAGACAACCCCTTTAAGGTTTGGGACAAAAACAATTGCACTTCAAAAGCACATTTCATTTATAATGTATAAAGTGACGATCCTATAAAAAAATCTTGTGATTGGGTCACTCTGCCGGGTCAGCCTTTAGAGCTGGGTGAAGATAAAGTGTGTGCTCTCTGGGCAAGAGGCTGTGACTCTATAATGCAGCCTCATGACACATTACAGCACCGCAGCCAATCTTTGCCGGTGACATGGTGAGCCATCACTTCTTTAAACCACAGGCTTTATTCAAAAGGCTGCAAGTTTTTTTTTTTTTTTTTTTTAACCTCTTCCTGTTTTGACCGACATGGGAATATGTGAAGAGCATTTTACACAGTGCCCTGAAAGATCCTTAGAGGGGTTGTCCGCTTCAGTATTTTAATTTTAGCCTATTGCAGCCCTTTGGAAAAAAAACAAAAAAAAAAAGTATACTCGCTGATTTTTTATTTTTTATTTTCTCTGATTTTTCTTGCTGTTTTGGGAGCATTTTCGTGCCCAATACAGTGTCAAAAAGCCTCCAAAACACCCTTCATTCATTTTCGTTGATTCCTATGTAAAACAGCGTTGTAGTTAACACACGTGTTTTTTTATTTTTTTGTTTGTTTTTCTTTTTTCCTCTCTGCGCTTCTTTAGGCAATTAAAAAAGTGTCATGTCCATTCTTGAAGCACTTTCAATGCTGAAAATCCCCATAGACATCAATAGAGCTTCAAAACCTTGCTGCGGATTTTGCACTGGCTATTAAAGGGGATTTGCCGAGAGACAAAGATTCTTACCTTTCAGCTTAGCCCAGGCAGAATGTCAACTAATCACGCTGAGTCATGAAGCTGCAGTGGAGAGAGGGAGAGGGGAGGGGGGAGTGAGGAATCCAAGGGAGCGTCTCAAAACTTAAGTGAACTCATAAACGGTACAACAGTGGATTCAATACAGCAAGACACAGGCTCATACACTGCACTGTCAGGAGAAACCTTATCTGCTAAGAAGCTAATGTAATGTAAACAAATCACGGAGCTGAAAGAGACAGAGAAGCACACAGACACACACAGCCAGAGCACAGAGCCCTGCATAAGGGGATCCTGTGACATGTTCACTCAAATAATCAAACTATAACTTGTGAATTCTGTATACAAAAGAGAACACCTATTCTACACAGCAGCTTGAAAGCTTCTTCATCAGATAAAGCAGGGATCTAATAACACTACAGCTAGTTATTCTGTATACAAAAGAAAACATATTGCTACCCGGTGCCTTAAAAGACCATTCATTTTGCCTGTCATCAGATAAGAAGTGATTCACCCAAGCTGGGTCGTGACTAGGGGAAGGTTTGTGGTAACCAAGGGGGGTTGAGAAATGCTGTAGCTCTCAGAGTTTTCACTTTTTTTAATCACATATATTTAGAAAAGTGATTAAATACCCATTTTGGAGGTTCCCACGTCAACATTACATGGTGGCAAAACCCCTTTAATTTGGGTGTTTAAGAAAAAAAAAAAGTGTTGGAAAATCTCCTCCAAAACCTGATTGAATCGTCGTCTAAAAAGTGCTGCACTGAGGAGCTTTCAGGACGAGGTTTGGACACTGAAAATTCAGCGTCCAAATCAGCCGTGTGAACATACCCTTTGGGTATATCCACACGGCGTAAGTACTGTAGGCGCCGCAATACACCAGGTGAGTTGGGAGTCGCGCTGATCAGTGCGTACTCCTGAAGCACAGGGGGGAGGGGGGGGAGAGGATGGCAGCTCAACGGGCCAATAGACATTCATTACTCGCAGCGCATATTCGCCGCGAGTAATTGACATGTCACTTATCTCCCCGCGCTTCCAATCCGATCATATTGTATGTGCGGGGGGACGAGGTGTAATCCATAGTTCTATATGAAAGCTATGGTTTATCGTAATTGCGGGCCGCATTTTGCCGTGTGAACATCCCCTTACTCTCCCCGGTCTTCTGCGTACTTCTTCTGAATGGGGAGGTTACCGCTGCTGCAGTCATGTCGCATCCCCATTCGGAAGTGACCTGTCTCAATGGTGAGGTCGGGCTGTGGCACCGTAGTGGAGCTGTCCCGTTGGACTCGAGAACGGAAGAAAATAGAAGAGTTACGGAAAGTAAGGACACACAGTGCTGGGATGGAGATTAGGGTAGAGGCAAGTGTGAGGGGGTTTTATTTTAAATGGGCTCCATTAGATTAAAGTAAAATATTGACGTATCCAACCCATTCAGGTAAAGACCAAATACTGGTTGGGAAATCCTGACCGGTATTTGGTCTTTTTTTGGAACGCAGGGGGGACGCCTTTTGTCTGTGGTTTGCGGTTTCAAGCCGTCCCCCTTCGCACCCATATATTCATGTTCCACCCGAAAACCGGGCAGAAGAATAAACATGTTCTAAGTTTTTCAGACCGCCGGCGGGGTAAAAAACTGTCCGGCGGAAAATCCATGCAGTGTGGACTGCTGAACGGATTTTCCATCAACGTCAATGTAGAAGGTTGACAGTCGGTTTACAGACAGCTTTCAAATCCAAAAACCATCTGTAAATCCGACTAAAACCCTTTGCCGTGGGGAAAGCCTTAGATTTTCCCCAAATTTATTGGTTTGGGCACATTGCTTAATGCTCATGTAACTCATGTGCAGCTGTGTAAACGTTCTTCTCATTGTGTTACTAGATTGGCTGCATTCACACGTTGCATGTGTTTTTGAGGCAGTTAAAGGGCGCAACAACAAAAAAGACAAGCAGCAAAAAATTCATTTTTTTTAAGCCACGTTCCATGTGTTCCACATTAAAAAACACATATACTTTTCTGTCTTGCGTTTTTGATGCTGTTGAAGAATGCTACAAAAATGCAATTTGTGACTGTAGCATTAGAGTAAAATTTCCAAGCTGGATTCTCAGTGGATTCTACCGCTTCCAACAAGTATTTCATGTGGATTTTGGGTTGTTTTTCCTGGCGGATTCTGGTAGATTTACAGTAAGAAAACAAGTGCCATTCATGTCTATGGGGTTTTGAGACACGGATCCACAGATGGAATAAGATAGAAAAATGAACATGTTCTAAGTGTTTTTTTTTTTTTTTTAAAGTTTAAAAAAAAAAAAAAAAAAATCAACAAAATACACGGTGTATGAGCTATAATGCGTGTTTTCTATTGAGGTCAATGGGGATGACTTACTTTCTGTTTTAGATGAATATTTTAAAGGGGTTTTCTCACTACATTGATTCATCTTACCTCGGTCCTAATTTCTTGGTTTTACTTTGAAATCAAGGGTGTGTTTGCTGGCTGCAGGAGAAGCCAGGTCTGTAGCTATAGAAACCAGTGCTGGCAGCCTATCAGGATAGATCAAACAGGTCTGTAGCTATGGTGACCTGAAGAGCTGATGCAGCCCAGACAAGAGGAGATATCTAGGAATAGGTAGGACACTGCTAACGGACACATATTGCAAAGTGACTTGTTTTTGCAAGATCTTTAACATAAAAAGCAATCCTTGTAGTGAGACAACCCCTTTAAGTCCGAAACCTAATGGATTCCGACTTGAAATACTTGTCATGTGGATGGAGTCTTGGGGTCGCAGGAAGAGGTATATTAATGAGTTATTAGTTTTTATGTGGCAATAAATTTCGGTAGCATTATCTTGCTCTAGTGTTGTACACATGCTCCAGGTGACGGCACAGTTAGGCCCTGTTCACACGGCGGATTTGGCCGCCCAAAACCTTGTCCAAAACGCGCCGCAAACTCGCGTCCCCCACTGCGGGTTATCGCTGCGGGTTATCGGCGTGGTTTGGGCGGGCTAAACCCGCGCCCCAACCGTGCCGAAAAGCACGGTCAACCCCGCGCCGTGTGAATAGTAACGCGGTTTCCCATAGGAAACCATGTTATGAACTGGGGCGCAATTTGGGCGAGGTTTTGGCCGAGGCAACCGCGCAGAAACCCACGACCAAATCCGTCGTGTGAACATGCCCTTAAAGAAACACTTCAGCAGTATTGTAGCGGAACCTCTCTGAAGACCTTGGATTGTACATGCAGCCATCTCGGTGGTAGGAAACCAGTCCATCCCATCAGCCTTGCACCAATACAGTTGGTCTTTTGAGCCTTCCCCAGCCAGATAAATCACTGAAGTTTAGGATTGTATTATTACTTCTAGGCCCCAGCACGTTTTCTGTTTGGGAGATGTGTGCCCCTGATCTGCAGACTAGACACCTGTAGCTCCCATTTACTTGGCAGGCTTGTTGTCCTATCTTTTTTTTTTTTTTTTTTTTTCCCGTAGGAGATTTCCGATTGTTTCTGCTGTGTATTTGTTGATGCCTGTGCTGTGAAATGGTATTCTCAATGACATGACATTTTTTTTTGGACCTATTCCAATCTACATGCATTTCCGTTTATAACAGGCTTTTCTGTGGTGGCAGAAAATGTAAGCTGGTGCTTCAGGATTTTGTTATTGTGAGTCTTATGTAGGGAGTTTGCAGAAATTCATGTTATCTGGGCTGGAGCAAAATGGTGACATCTGTGTCCTGTAGGAACTCGTACAGTGCTAGGGACGGGATGCAGTGTCATTAACCGCTTGCTCATCGCCTGTAGATTCGACATGTATGATCTAGGCGCAAAGGGGCCGGCTCTAAATGGCTTTAAAGCAGTGTAGACTGTGCCAGTATGGACCTGTTCTAGTGCGGGTCATATATTAGGCTCATTCTAGTTCCACTACGACAACTCAGACTCAGGGAGACCAACTTTTACCTTGATCTACCTGTTCCAACAGTAATGCGCCCAGTTTTGCCGTCCTTCAGTCATAAATGTTGAGAATCGTACGGTTGTGGTTTCGACACCCTCTAGAACACCCCCCGATATCGGGCGCATTACAAAGTGCTGCGGGCGTCCAATAATTTTGGAATGCACCTGCTCATACACCTAGAGTACAGGGCAATGCCAGTTTTTAGGTAGAAGGATACTAGAATACTGGCGCAGCCCTGTACATACACATCACAATTAATGTCCGTGTGGTCCACAAGTGAGATGCCCTTTAGGGTATGTTCACACGGCGTAATTTCGACACGTGTTTCACCGCGTATTTGCGGGCGAGATGTGCGCCAAAATTACGGAGAACTATGGATTAAGTCTCCTCTCCCTGCTCGCACGATACGGCGAGCGGGGAGAAAGTGACATGTCAATTATTTACAGCGGTATACGCGCCGCGGATAACGAATGTCTATGGGGCTGGCGATCTGCCGGCCCCGCCCCCGCTGCACTGCACACGGTGTAATTGCGGGCAAAATCCGTCCCCGCAGTTATGCCGTGGATAAGCCGTGTGAACATGACCTCAAACTACACTCACCGGCCACTTTATTAGGTACACCATGCTAGTAACGGGTTGGACCCCCTTTTGCCTTCAGAACTGCCTCAATTCTTCGTGGCATAGATTCCACAAGGTGTTGCAACGATGCTCAATTGGTACCAAGGGGCCCAAAGAGTGCCAAGAAAATATTCCCCACACCATGACACCACCACCACCAGCCTGAACCGTTGATACAAGGCAGGATGGATCCATGCTTTCATGTTGTTGACGCCAAATTCTGACCCTACCATCCGAATGTCGCAGCAGAAATCGAGACTCATCAGACCAGGCAACGTTTTTCCAATCTTCTACTGTCCAATTTCGATGAGCTTGGGCAAATTGGAGCCTCAGTTTCCTGTTCTTAGCTGAAAGAGTGTGGCACCCGTGTGGTCTTCTGCTGCTGTAGCCCATCTGCCTCAAAGTTCGCCGTACTGTGCGTTCAGAGATGCTCTTCTGCCTACCTTGGTTGTAACGGGTGGCTATTTGAGTCACTGTTACGTTTCTATCAGCTCGAACCAGTCTGCCCATTCTCCTTTGACCTCTGGCATCAACAAGGCATTTCCGCCCACAGGACTGCCGCTCACTGGATGTTTTTTCTTTTTCGGACCATTCTCTGTAAACCCTAGAGATGGTTGTGCGTGAAAATCCCAGGAGATCAGCAGTTTCTGAAATACTCAGACCAGCCCTTCTGGGCACCAACAACCATCCCAAAACGTTCAAAGGCACTCAAATCACCTTTCTTCCCCATACTGATGCTCGGTTTGAACTGCAGGAGATTGTCTCGACCATGTTTACATTCCTAAATGCACGAGTTCCGCCATGTGATTGGCTGATTAGAAATTAAGTGTTAAACGAGCAGTTGGACAGGTGTACTTAATTAAGTGGCCGGTGAGTGTGTGTATATATATATATATATATATATATATATATATATATCTCCATAAAGGAAAGATGACACCATTACGACACCTAGTCTTTATTATTTAAAAAGGAAAAAAGACTTGGGAAATACAGACTTATTCGTTTAAAGGGAACCTGTCACATAGATTATGCCCCCCTTGCTGAGGGCAGCACAAGCTAGTGTCAGACCTGCTGTTTCCAGCGCTGTGTCCCTTATTCTGTAAGATGCTGTAGTTTCAGAGCATTTCATTCTCCTATCTGGCAGTTTGCAGCCTGTTCTGCCATAGAAGAGTCCAATTTATTTATGGGCAGGGATTAAACCCACCCACTCACTGTTGATTGACAGGCTCCTATCTATTAACAGTAATAAGTAGAATCAGAGGGGGTGGGCGGGGCTAGCACTCGCTTATGAGTGAACCAGACTCCTCGCTGGCAGAGCAGGCTATGATGTACCAGATAAGAGAATGAAAAGCTCTGAAACTCCAGCATCTTACAGAATAAGGGACACAGCGCTGGAAACAGCAGGTCTGACACTAGCTTGTGCTCCCTCACCCAGTGGATAACCAATGTGACATTTTTCTCTTTAAGGGTATGTTCACATGGCGTTTTTGGATCCGTTTTTGGATGTGTGTTTGTATCCGTGTTCCGGACAATAAACGAACCCAAATGCACATCTAACAATGTACTTTCAGTGTAAAACAGGCATCTGCATTCAGACGATACGTGTTTTACATGTGTCTTTTAAATCCATTCGAAGAATTGTCATGTCAATTCTTGATCCGTATGACACAGCAGACGACCTGTTTAAAACTATAGGGTGCACTTCTGCTGCAGCAAAAATGCATCTAGACACGCACCTGTGTGTTGCATGTGTTTTACGCAATGCTTTTGAATGCGTTTTTCGGTTTGAAAACGTATCCAAAAACGCTGTGTGACCATCCCCTAAGGCCGTGTGATCAAGACCTAACCGTTTTCACTGATGTTAAAAAATACAAAAATAAGACCTTCTGTATCATTGAAAAAAGGCCTAGAAAATAGTCAAATAACAGACGGTTCTCTATCTTTCAAACCTGCCTGTACTCAAGACAACAGAAATGTCTGCTTAGAAACGGAATAAAAGGCATCAAACCTCCGAAATCAGAAAGCATGTCAGCTGTCCTGGATGTTTACCTCTTTGATTCCTAAAGCCATACTATTATTTTTTCTATTTATTCCATTTAAATGGGTTGTCTCACTACAAGGATTGCTTTTTATGTTAAAGATCTTGCAAAAACAAGTCACTTTACAATATGTGTCCATTAACAGTGTCCTACCTATTTCTAGATATCTCCTCTTGTATGGGCTGCATCAGCTCCTCAGGTCGCTGTAGCTACAGACCTCTTTGATCTCTTCTGATAGGCTGCCAGTGCTGGTTGCCATAGCTACAGACCTGGCTTCTACTGCAGCCTAGTGGAAGCCAGTAAACACGCCCCTGAATTCAAAATGAAACCAAAAAAAACAAACTGAAGCAAGATGAATCGATGTAGTGAGACAACCTCTTTAACCAGTGACTTTTTAGGTTATTTTAACAACAGGGTATTCAGGGATCTATGCAGTGTTCGGGAGTATTTAAAATACAAGTAATTAAAATAGTATTTAAAATACTTGTCAGGTATTTGTATTTTGTAATCAAAATACTTTTTTTATTCAGTATTTTGTATTTGTAATTAAAATACTTTTAGGAAGTATTTTAAGTATTTTAATTACTTTCTAAATTCAAAACAAATATAATTTAAATAACCCGCCTCACTGCACTTAAAAATAAAAAAAATAAATAAAAAAAAAAAACAGCGCAAGTCACGTCATCACTCTTGTTTCTCGTATCTCGTGCAACGAGAGGAGGGAAAATTCCAGCAACGCTAGTCCGCGTTGTAGTGAAGCGTGATTTATTTTTAGTTTTTAATCATCCCGATTGTGTAATCCATTCTGTAAAATTACCGTATATACTCGAGTATAAGCCGACCCGGATATAAGCCGAGGTCCCTAATTTTACCACCAAAAAAACTGGGAAAACGTATTGTCTTGAGTATAAGCCGAAGGGAGCAATTCCACCATTGGAAAAAAAAAGGCTGGTCATGTGCATTACAGCTTAGTAACTCCATGTACCTCATAGTAATAGCAGTTAACCCCACCATGTCTCTCACATTAACCCCCTGTGTGGCTCAAATAAGAGTTACTGATATGTGAGAGACATGGAGGTAATAATTAGGTATCTTCATAATTAAGGTCCTTTATCAGTACCCCCATGTGTCTCACAGATTAGTAACCTTTATATAGGGCACACAGGGGTTAATATGAGGGACATGATGGGGTTAACTGCTATTAATGTGAAGCACATGGAGTTACTGAAACTAAATTTAAAATCCCCAAATGCCTGAGATTAATAGGCATAGTAACTAAAGGAAGGTACCTGTATGTTTCTCTTTACTGTAGCATCCTCTCCTCCATGTGACAGACATCTTCTATTGGAGTCGGACACAATGAATTCTGGCCACTGACTTATCTGCAGCCTAGATGCTAATCCTAGTGGGTTAAAGTACCTCTGATCCATTTTTGGTTTTTACTAAATTTTTTGTTTACATTTTTCAAGTATTTTAGTATTTGGAAAACACTTTTGAAGTAGTATTTGTATTTAAAATACTTCAGTCATAAGTGTTTTTTGTATTTAAAATACTTTCCCAAAGTATTTTCCCGAACACTGGATCTATGCAATCACGTTTATCACCAAGCAGCTCTTTATTCTTGCTTTTTGATGGGGTATCCAATTGAAGGAACCCCTTCCTCCTGGATTATGAACTTTATGGGATAGAAGCCTAATTGACCATACAGACATGACCCAAATACCAACATATGCAACATTTCCTCAGAATTTTCAAACATTGGAAAGTGTAACAGATGAAGTAATAGGCTTTTGTAGCCGAGCTAACCCCCATGTACATGAAGGAATGCAGAGAAAAACTACCCAGACTATCGAGAGGCTCGCTTGGTCAAACCTGTTATTCCTTTACTGTAGTCAGGTGGTAGGTTTCACTCAGATCATAAGGAATTTGGATGGTATGCAGTTACATCAGTGGAGAATTTCCCATAGCAAACAGCAGCATGCAGTCCTGTGACTGGAGCCACGAGTGATCGTCACTGATGTGCCGCTCTGCCCCAGAATAGCAAATGTGCCGCTCAGAAGGGGCCTATGCAGAACAAGGAACTATGAAAAGTCCCCACGGCACAGGTTATTGGTCAGTTTTAGAAACCGTCTGAAAATCGTCATGCGACGCGCCCCCGTAGACTTTAGTAGAAAATCCGTTCAGCAG
Source organism: Phyllomedusa bahiana (assembly GCA_025379985.1). Taxonomy (NCBI): domain Eukaryota; kingdom Metazoa; phylum Chordata; class Amphibia; order Anura; family Hylidae; genus Phyllomedusa; species Phyllomedusa bahiana. The sequence continues at coordinate 83,375 of JAODAL010000934.1, forward strand.
TTCCCACTGCACGGATTTTCCACCGGACGGTTTTCTACCCCACCGGCGTAATGAGAAACTTAGAACATGTTCATTCTGCCCGGTTTTCGGGAAGAACATGTGGGGCGACTTGAATCCGCACCGCAGACAAAAGCTGTCCCCGCCCCTCCCCCCCCCCTCACCCCCCCCCCCTGGCGTGCCAATAAAAGACCGGCGGGAAATCAGACCAATATTTGGTCCTTGCCACGGGAATGCAACCATAGGGTATGTTCACATGGCTGATTTGGATGCCGAAAATTCAGGGCCACATGTAGGAAAACTGTGTAGGTCTAAAATTCGGTTTTTTTGTGGTTTTTTTTTTCCCCTCATAGCAACCAATCAGAGCGTCCTTTTCATCTTTGCTGAGCGCTATATGAAACAAATGGGGGACTCTGGTTGCTATGGGGGGGGGGGAAAAGGTTAATTTTAGACCCAGACCTTTTTCATACATGTGGCCATCGGCGTCCTAATGTGGGTCAACAGGTCATCTGAAAAGCGCCTCACTGCAGCACTTTGCAGGTGAGGATTTGATCAGGTTTTTTTCCTCGTGGTTTGTGATGAGGTTTTGCAGCGCTGTTTCCGACAAGGTTTTGGAGGAGGTTTTCCAACACTATTAGGCATGTTCAAAACGGTTTATTCTGGGACATAATTCGTTCCGAAAATTACGCGCCGAAGTGCGCCAATTACGGGTGAATCCGTCCCACGTAACAACGGTAATGCACAGTTCTCATAGAGAACTATGCATTACGTCTCCTCCCCCTGCTCGGCGAATACGCCGAGGGGGGAGATAAATGACAGGTCACTTTCTAGCGGGTATACCGCCCCGCTAGCAATGACTGTCTATGGGCGAAGTGGCGCCCCCCCGCTCACTGCTCCGCCCCCGCCCCCCGCCACACGGCGTAATTGCGGGGCGGAATTACACCCCGCAGTTAAGCCGTGTGAACATAGCCTTTGGGCGCATCCCCACTGCACAGGACAAATACCGGCCGGTTTGCCGGCCGGTATTTGTCCTGTTTTGCGCCCGTCCCCACGGCCGCGGGGGGGACGGCTTTTCCCCCGCGATGAGCGGAGAAGGCCCCCCCTCCTCCCCCCCCCCCCCCCCCTCCCAATTGAGAAGCACAGATTCCGTCCGAAAACCGGACGGAAGATTGCGCTTCTACAATGTTTTGCCGCCGGACCGCTGTCGGCAAAACCCGTGCAGTGGGGACTGCTGCACGGGTTTTCCATAGAGCACCATTGTGCTCATTTTCGGCCGGTTTTTCAGGCGGTCTGAAAAACCGCAAACTGGCTGAAGGACCGGCCGAAAACCCTTGCCGTGGGGACATGCCCCTTTTTTCTTTCTGTAACTCCCATAGACATTAATAGCTGGGGTAAAAATCCAGGCAAAGGTTTTGGAGCTCTCTTTTGACTCCTATGGGGATTTTTAGCATTGAAAACCCTTTTTCTTGGTTTTTGTCTACTTTGAGGAAGAAATTCTGTATCATTTGAACAGAGAAGAGACATTGGTGAATCAGCTAGAGCTTAGTTTCCCAGCCCCACTATTTCCTTGAATAGTTTATATCGCCCCATTCTTCTGATGACATCAGCAGTGTAGATGCTAAATAAGACCTGTAGCAGAATAACCACTGTAGCATTCAGTCAATCTTTCACAGCTGCAGTTATAGTACGGTAGAAAAAAGACACGTGTCCATCAAGTTCAACCAAGGGTGGGGAAAATGTTGGTGATGGGAGAGAGACAAGGACTTTAAGCCCAGCCCCCACACTGGTTAATGCCCTGAAACCCACAAGGCAAGAACCAATCTGCTCCAGGGTAGACCCCATCTCTGACCCCAGAGCCGCCACCGGCCAGGATCCAGAATTTTACATAGCTACAAACGCATTAATATTCTTTAGTTCCAACTCTGCAGTTCCTGCTGTGACCAGCTCCTCAGGCAGCTATTCCACAGATTCACAGTTCTTACAGTGAAGAAAGTTGTGAAGCACATGTAACACATGCAGCAGAGAACCTGTGAGATTAGATAGGGTTATTTTTTGGCTTTCCTCTGCATATCCTCCCAGTGTAATAGTCCTGAATGGCAGTGAGTAATAACGGCATGAAGCATCTCTCCCGGCTTTGTGAATGAGTGACTGTTCGCTGGTTTCCGCCCTGCAGATCAGTACAAGCCACTAATGAGGGGACTGTTTTGTTTTTTTGAGTTATTGTACATTCTTGTGGGAACCGGCTTGGATAGGGGAATGGTAAACATCTGCAGGGGCTTTTGGGTAATCCTCTGACAGTTTAGAGCAGGGGTGTCAAACTGGCGGCCCTCCAGCTGTTGGGAAACTACAACTCCCATCATGACCTCTGTTATAGATTATATAAATGCATGATGGGAGTTATAGTTTCCCAACAGCTGGAGGGCCACCAGTTTGACACCTGTGGTTTAGAGGAACTAATCTGACGTCTGTCAGATTACCAGCACTCTCCGCTCTGACCCCAACCACTAAAAAGAAAAACTTTTTATGATAGAAAGTCCTAATTTTTAGTTATATTTTTTTAATTACATTCATTTTGTTTTTTGAGGGCCTTTGGGGTTTTTTATTCGCTGCTTTTCCCTCCCCCCCCCCCCCCCCCCCCCTTCTAATTTACTCAAACCCAAAAAGAAATGAGGCCAGCTCACCACTCCAAAAATCATAAAAATGCTCCACGGAATAGACAGCTAGACTGCTAGTTTAGGCAGAAATCCAGCAGCAACAAAAACCTAAAATCCAAACCTTTGCATTGAATCTACAAAATAAAAAAAATAAGTGACCTACCATACGAGCCTGGATCGATAGTGTTTGAAACGCGTCAGATATTTCTATGCTCATACGCCATTAGGGTGCGTTAACACGGCACTGATAATATACGACCAGATTTCCTGACGTGTGTGTTATGTTGTGTGGTTTTTTTTTTATATATTATAAAAAAATATATTATAATTATTTTTTTTTTTTTACATTTGTAATATATACACATTCACAACAATAATTTTTTTTTTTTTCAGAATCCACGATTTAAACTGCCCCCTTTTCCAGTTATGGAAACTGGGTGGGAGAATCAACACGTTCTAAGTGTTTCGATACGACGGTGGTCTAAAAAACAGCCCGCCAGAAAATCCGTTCAGCAGTCTCACCTGCATGGACTTTCCGTATGTCTGTGGGGGTGGTTGACAAACGGTTTACACACTGTTATAAAATCCGAAAACAGTCTGTAAATCCGACTGAAAACCAGTGCTGTGTGGACCTGCCCTTACATAGGTTTTACTGCAGATTTTAGGTGTGGCTTTTGATGCTTTTTTTTTTTTTTGTTTGTTTTTTTTGTTTTCTCTGCAAATTCCTTTTTTCCGAGGGTGAAAATTTACAAAAAAATTGGGGGAAAAAAATTTTTATTCCCCGGGCTTAGGAAAATTTGTGGATGTAAAGAATTAAAATAATTGTGAGTATTTACTAGTCAGGTGTCTGATTTTTCCCTAATACCATTTGGGTCCCCCATCGGAGAAGGGGCCCTACATTGCACGGGCCAAACTCTTGTGTGCGGGTTTTCCTATTCTTCCTTGGGAGCCCCAAAGTCCTGAAAAAACCTGCAAAACGGCTGGGGGCCCCCCCAGAGAAGAGGATGGAGGGCTGCACGCAGAACGACAAAGGGGACCGGCTGGTATGTGCATGGTACGGTCCATCACTCTCCACTGCTATTCAACACAACTGAAGCTGAGCGGGTTGACAAGTGACGCTGCTTCCTTTTTTGGAGGGGGGGATCGCATGAGAAAAGAATGGAGGGTATTTTTAAATGGCTTTGTGCCAGTGTTTTGTTGTGGAAATATTTGCACACTTTAGCATACACCAGATTTATGCTGCACTTTGTGGATTTAACGATTTCCTTTTATACTTTCACTTTTCAGAAGTAGTGAGGCTTTTTGGGAGGGGTGGATTTTTTTTTATACAGGTTTAAAAGGGTTGTCGGGTTGTATAAAAAGGAAAACGCGGGCCTTTTTTTTTTTTTTAATTAAGGGGGGGCGAAAAAATTCCCTTTTTGAAGGTTTTCCTAAGCGATGCTCTTCATCGCTTTAGATTCTATTTCCTGGTCAGGCTGAGGGTGGCTATAGCAGGACTGCCTTTCACTGTACTTTCCTATGAGCCTGTCAAGGATTTTTGGTGATGGGGGTTTTAAAACCGGGGGTGCACTGCAAAGACTTAAACGTTAAATTTGGTCATAAAAAAAACAAGCTCCTGGCTGGATAAGACCATCGGGGAAGAACACACCATTCCCGAGGACGTTAGAGCAAGAATTGGGGCGAAACCCTTTTAAAGTTTGTGTAAACGAGCAAGAGATGAGAACTACTTTTGTTCTGAAATGAAGCAAAATCACAATAGCAATGTATTTGGTAATAGCCCTTACTTACCACTGCTTAGCTGTAAATGGGAATATTCCTTTAAGCACGGGTTTTGATTCTTCATTGAACGCTACAGAGAAATACCTTGTGCAATTCATGAGTCTTTTTTTTCAAAATTTTTTTTCTTTTTTGTCCAGGGCGCGGAAACCCCACCACTTTTCTTGGCTTGCGCCTACAATTACCTTGATTTTCAGATGGATGGGTTTGATAAAACCGGTGGGAAAGGGGGGAGTGGGGTGGAGAGGGTAAAAATTATGTTGTTTTTTTGCCCTTTTGATAAACAGTTTTATGCTGAAACCCACACTCTATAATAGGAGTTCCTTACTGTCCTGGAGAACTAATAAACCTTTATGACTAGCCGCCATGAGTTATTGGGGACACACGGCCGTGACACAAAACCCTAAAAATGCAGCATCCGCCTATTGTATATCAGTATTCAATGGCCCAGATACGGGGACACCCGTGTCTTTTCTGTGAACGTTAGTGCTGAATCCTGTGTGGTTTCTTCAGTGGCTGAAGTGAGACTTTGCATCCAAAACATTTTATGGAGCTGTATGTTCTTCACACACACTATTTATGAAGTGCATTTTAATATGTGTTTAGTGAAAATACAATAGGAAAAATAAAAATGGGCCCGGCGCGCGTATGATAAAAAAAGCCCGAGCTAGAGGCTTTTAATTAAAATGGGCTTTTATTCTTAAAAATGCAAAGGAATTACCATTGCAACATGAAAAAAAAAAAAATTTTAAAACTTGACGCTTATCAAAAAACAAGCGCGGTCCTCGCGCGAAACGCGTTAATTTTTTGTTTTTACGTTTGCAATGGTAATTCCTTTGCATTTTTAAGAATAAAAGCCCATTTTAATTAAAAGCCCTAGCTCGGGCTTTTTTTATCATACCCCCGGGTCCATTTTTATTTTTTATTGCCTCTTCTCCATCGGATTCCGATGGAGCTCGGGACCATGGGTGCCGATTAAGGCTGCGGAATCAAATAGCCCTGTAAAACGCATTGATGTTGTGCCTCTAAATTAAGAGCGAAAACTTTTGAAGGGAGTCAACTCTCCTCTATCCCACTTCAGCTAATTTAAAACACTATTGTGCGCCCCCTCTTTTCTTTTTTCCTTTTGCATAGTGAAAATACAAGAAATGTGCACGTCCAGCATTTTTTTTTGTTGCATTGTAAGGTCCAAGTTCACATCTACGTTCGGAAACCCTGACAAAAAATTTTTACCGGACACTTTTTAATGATGGACAGCCCGCCCGAGGGAAACCCCTTTTGATTACAATGGTGTCTGTTGCTGTTTTTCTTTGTGATTTTATTTTTTTTATTGGAATCCTCAATCGCAGTTCCGAACAGAACGAAGGCAGATGTGAACTGGCTGACTCTCCATTCTTAGGCTTTGTTTACACTGCATGGGAAAAAAACAGCTGAAAGCAGCCGTTTTTTTTTTTTTTTTCCGATGCAGGACCGCGTTTTTTGACATGTTTTGTGCAAAAAACGCATTCACGTCTTATTTTTTTTTTACGTCGCCCATACATTGTTTTGCAGGGAAACCCAAAGGGAAAAAAAAAAAGCATCGGGTATTTTACAAAAAGTTGTATAATACCCGGGGGGCAGAAGGCGATTGAAAAAAAAGACGAGTTTGGGGGAGCCTACAGCTCATTTTTTTATTCTATGGGCTGCACAAAACATATTTTCGTGCTTTTTAAAAAACCCAAAAGCGCCAAAAAATGATGTAAAGCAATGGTGACAACCTATGTTAAAAAGGGGGTTTCTCATCACAAGCTTTCCAGCTTGAGGGGTTTCCTGTCTTTAAAAAAAACCCCAATCCAGGGGGAGTTTTCGCCTCCCATAGGAGGGCCCCTTCATGAGGGGTTTTTACACATTCTGTGTAGTAAAAAGGGAAGGAAAGGGGCCAGCTCCAACTCCTGCAATGGTTCTCCTTTCCGCAGGCTGCCCCCTCCCTCCACAACTCCTTTTGACCAAACCCTGCATTGCTGTAAGCATTTATACATTGCCTGAATTTAAAACAAATGTGAGAAATGCACTCTGTTCCCCCCTTGTTATAGGCAGGGGTAGAGGAAAAACTGATAAGGCTGTGTTTTTTTTGGGGAAGAGGAATCTAGCACTAGAGACCTAATTGCCGAATCCCCCACATAGGGGGAAATGAGCAAGGAACCAGGCAGCTTTTTACACCGACACGAAAGCGGGGTTTACTTTTATTTTTCACCGCTCAAGGGGGTAAACATAGGTTCAGGCAACCGTACAGCAAAGGGGGGTGACCTACCCCCACCTTCAGATTTAGGCCCAGAAACACACGATTAGCTCTAACTAAATGATTTAGGTAATCAATCCATTGCAAAAGTGCTTATTTTTTTCTTCCCCCCATCAAATATTGAGTGGGAAACCTAGGGGGGGGGAAGGAGGGAAAGATACCTGGAGCATGCTGCGTTTTTTTTTGTTTTTTTTTTTGGGGGGGGGGGGGTAAAAAATGCAGTGTATTTAAAACCTTTTAATTTATCTGGCTGCAGCATTTTTAACGGGAATAAGTTACAATTAAAAACTCCGAAATGGACCCACCGCAGATCATCAAGACATTTTATGTAACTTTTAAGTATGTATGTTTTAGAATTTTTAGTTGCCAAATGGATTGTGCAGTACCAATGGTTTGTCCCAGTACCCATTGGCCTAACAAAAGCCCCAGGATTGCGTTATATAAGTAATATAAAGATCCCTGCTGGAAGTCTTCTAGTAGAACCCCCCCAAAAAGTGTTTTTTTTTTTTTTTTGTTTTGTTTTTTTTGTTTAAAGTTTACAAAATATAAATGGGGTTCTTGTGGGTACTGCTTAGTTTTGTTAAAGAAAAATTTGCCTTCAAAAAACTACTTAATCTAGTGGCTCATAGAATACATACATAGTATTTTCAATGCACCAGAGATTACATTGAAAAAAAAAATAGGAAAAAAATGTACGAATTGTTTTAAAAAGTAAACCAAATAGGGGCCACAAATGTGGTCATACTTGGGAAATTTTTTTTAAACGCAGAAATGTACCCTATTGTTTCTATTGACTTATACATTTGTAAAACGAATCAAGAAGTGACGTGTCACTACTTTGGACGAATCCGTAAAACGCAATACAGTAACGTATGTATCTGAACGACGATACGTATTTTACATTGAAGTCAATGAAAATAGAAAGGGAAAACTGTTTTAAAAAGTTTTTTGGGGGCATATTCGTACTAATCAAATCCATTTACAAACCCGGGTTTTGCGGGGTGGGGGGGGGTCAGCCCCCCCCCCGCTTTCTTTTTTCCCCGGCGGGGCCCCGAAATAATTTCCTTTTTTCTTTCCCCCCCCCCCGGTGTTCGTAAAGGGGGGGTGGGAAAATTTTCCGTTTTATAAAAAAGGTTAGGAAAAAATAGGGGAAATTTTTCCCCTTTAAAAAAAAAAAAAAAAAAAAAAAAAAAAACAAGGGTAAAAAAAAGTATAGAAACAATGGGAAAATTTTTGTTTTGTGGGGTGGGTTATTTTTTCCTCACTTGCATATGTAATAAACCACTCACCCCATTGACTTATGTTGACCATTGAACACAAAGGGCCTGCACAGATTGAATGGTACCAGTTTTTCAAGTCCCTGATTACAACAAAGGCTTTGTAGAATCCTTGAGGGGAGGTTTTCCCATCAAATATTTGTCCAATGTCTGTGACTTCATAGAAGATTGTGTGGCTACTCAGTATCTGGATCAAAGCACCCCTGTGCTGGCCCTGCTATTGATGTATAGGGGATGGTGTGAGTTCAATCACAGTAAGCATTCCCAGAACTGTGTGTCCTTATCTCCCAGTAAACAAATAAACCCATCTCTCAATTAGGACAATGTGGTCAGTTGCCAGATACAAGGCCGGGTCTGGTGTTTATATGACTTGTGGCCCCCAGAGGTGGTCAGTGCTGTTTCATGTCAGTAAATGTAGTGCAATGCATAACACTAGACCAGAGATGGACAGGTCTCTGCTCCCTGCTGGTGTATGGGAAGAAGGCTCCATAAACCACTTTTGTGATCATTCTGTGCTTTCAGGTTTCTCAACTCCAGTCCCCAAGACCCACCAACAGGTCATGTTTTCAGGATCTCCCACAGAATGCACTGACCATAATTATATCACCTGTGCAGAATGCACCGACCATAATTCTATCACCTGTGCAGAATGCACTGACCATAACTATATCACCTGTGCAGAATGCACTGACCATAACTATATCACCCGTGCAGAATACACTGACCATAATTCTATCACCTGTGCAGAATGCACTGACCAATAACTATATCACCTGTTGCAGATGCACTGACCAAAATTTTCACCTGTGCAGAATGCACCGACCATAACTATATCACCTGTGGCAGAATACACTGACATAACTATATCACCTGTGCAGAATGCACGACCATAACTATATCACCTGTGCAAATGCACTGGGCCATAACTATATCACCTGTGCAGAATCACTGACCATAATTATACCACCTGTGCAGAATGCACTGACAATAAAATATATCACCTTGGGAGAATGCACCGACCATAACTATATCACCTGTGCAGAATGCACAGACCATAAATTATATCACCTGTGCAGAATGCACTGACCCCTAACTATATCACCTGTGCAGAATACACTGACAATAACTATATCACCTGGGCAGAATGCACTGACCATAATTAATCACCTGTGCAGAAAGCACTGACCATAAATTCTATTCACCTGTGCAGAATTGCACTGACCATAATTCTACCACCTGTGCAGAATGCACCGACCATAACTATATACACCTGTGCAGAATACACTGACCATAACTTATCACCTGTGCAAAGCACTGACCATAAACTATATCACCTGTGCAGAATCACTGACCAATAACTATATCACCTGTGCAGAATCACTGGACCATAACTATACCACCTGTGCAGAAGCACCGACCATAACTATATCACCTGTGCATATCACTGACCATTAATTCTATCACCTGTGGGAGAAGCACTGACCATAACTATATCACCTGTGCAAAAAATGCACGGACCATAACTATACACCTGTGCAGAAACACCGACCATAATCATACACCTGTGCAGAAAGCACCTGATCCATAATTTTTATCACCTGGCAGAAAGCACCTGACCTAAATTTTATCACCTGTCAGAATCACTGACCATAATTCTTCAACCTGTGCAGAATGCACTGACCATAACTATATCCCCCTGTGCAGAATGCACTGACATAACCCATACACCTGTGCAGAATGCCACTGACCAAAACTATAATCAACCTGTGCAAATGCACTGACCATTAATTCATATCAAACCGTGCAATCACTGACCAAAAACATAAACAACCTGTGCAGAATGCACTGACCATTTAATTATCACCTGTGCCCGATGCACTGACCAATAAAAAAATATCACCTGTGCAGGAAGCACTGACAATAACAAATCAAACCCGTGCGGATGCACCCGGACCCCTAAACATATCACCTGTGCAGAATTCCCCCGGGCCAATAATATAAACACCTGTGCAGAAGCAACTGACCATAAACTATATCACCCGTGGCAGAATACACTGACAATAACTATATCACCTGTGCAGAATGCACCGGGCCATAACTATATCCCCCTGTGCAGAAAGCACTGACCATAATTCTATCACCTGTGCAGAATGCACTGACCATAATTCTATCACCTGTGCAGAATGCACTACCCCTAATTCTATCAACCCGTGCAGATGCACTGACCATAACCAGATCACCTTGCAGAATGCACTGACCCCAAACAGATCACCTGTGCAGAAAGCACTGACCCCTAACAAGATCACCTTTCAGAATGCACTGACCACAATTCTATACCTGTCGAATTGCCCGACCATAACTATATCACCTGTGCAGGGTGCACTGACCATAAAACAAAATCACCTGTGCAGAAAGCACTGACCATAGCTATTCACCTTGCAGAATGCACTGACCAAATTTTATCACCTGTGCAGGGGTGCACTGACAATAACTATATCACCTGGCAGGATGCACTGACAATAACAATATCACCTGGGGCAGGATGCACTGACCATAACTATATCACTGTGCAGAATGCACCGACCATAACCTAATCACCTGTGCAAATGGGCACTGACCCATAACTAAAATACCCTGGCAGAATGCACTGACCAATTATACACCTGTGGCAGAATACACCTGACAATTAACTATATCACCTGTGCAAATGCACTGACCATAACATATAACACCCCCGTGCAGAATGCACTGACCAATAATCTTCAACCTGTGCAGAATGCACTGACCTATTCTATCACCTTGTGCAGATGCTGACCATAATTCATCACCCGTGCAGAATGCCTGACCATAACTAATCACCTGTTCAGAATGCACTGACCAAAACAAACACCTGTGCAAATGCACTGACCATAAATTCTATCACCTTGCGGAGCACTGACAATAACTAATCACCGTGCAGGATGCCTGACAATAACTTATCACCTGTGCAGGATGCCTGACCCCTAAATAATCACCTTTTCAAATGCACGACCAAAAAATAAAAACACCCTTTTCAAATGACCGACCCCTAACTATATCACCTGTCAGATGCACTGACCAAAACTTTTCACCGTGCAGAATCACTGACAAAAACTATATCCCTGTGCGAATGCCTGACCATAAATTATCACCTGGCAGAATGCACTGACCATAACTATATCACCTGGCGAAGCACTGCCCTAATTTTATCCCTGTGGGAGAATGCATGACCAAATTCTATCACCGTCAGAAGCACGACCAAACTAATCACCTTTGGGGGAATGCATGACCAAAAACAATCACCTTTCAGAATGCACTGACCATAACTAGATCACCTTGCAGATGCACTGCCAATTCATCCCGGCAGGGTGCATGACAATAACTATAACACCTGTGAGATGCACTAAACCCAAAAATATCACCTTTGGGGAGAAAGCACTACCACAATTCTATCACCCGGCAAATGCCCGCCATAACTTAAACACGTGCAGAAAGCACCGACCCCTAATATATACCTGTGAGAATCACCGACCATAACATAACCCTGTCAAAAAGACCCACCATAATAAAACCCGGGGGGGAAGCACTGACCAAAACTATATCACCTGTGTAGAATACACTGACAAAAACAAAAACATGTGCAAATGACTGACCAAACTATACACCTTTGGGGGAAAGCATACCAAAACTATATCACCGTCAGAATCCTGACCAAAATTTTTATCACCCGGGCGAATGCACGACCCTAATTCTAAACCCGTCGAATTCACTGACCATAATTCTATCAACTTGAAAATGCCTGACCATAACTAAACCCGTGCAGAAGCACCGACCAAAAAAATCACTGTGCAGAATGCCTGACCATAACTAATCACCCGTGCAGAATGCACTGACCCAAAAAAATCCCTTGGGGAGAATGCCTGACCATAACGTTCCCCCCGTGCAGAATCGTGTTTATCTTCTACAGGCTGCATGAACCAGGGCTGTAGCAAAACAACCGTGCTGGCAGCCATCAGGAGAGATCGGACATCTGTAGCTATACACCCCCAGGAGCTGATGCACCCATACAAGAGGGGGTATCCGAATAGGTAGGACATGGTTAATGGACATATATGGCAAAGTGACTTGTTTTTGAAAGATCTCTAACATAAAAACCAATCCTTGTAGTGAGACAACCCCTTTAAAATACAAATAAAGAAAACCATGGGATATCCAAGCATAGGAAAGCTATAGAGAAACCTGGCGGTCGCCTTAGTTGTAGCGCTCAGTAGGGTCTGGTTGGGAACAGATCCTTCATCCCCAGGTTTCCTGTGTTGTACTGACGGTCATCACGGACACTGGTGATCAGCAAGTCCTCCCCGTGCTGCACCCTGCCAGAGCTACCCTTCTTTTAGGTTCCTTTTTCGCCTGGGTTGCAGCTCCTCTACCTCCCTGTGTGGTGGAGGTGGTGGTGTCCACGTGCTTGCATGGCTTCTTGCTGTGGTAAACTAATGGTGCGACTCTGCTGTGCTCTCCCCACCACACAACCTTAGAAGTCACAGCCAGGACTCCAACCTCCTCCAAAACGTGCCCTCCCATCAATCATTCCTGCCATGTGTAGTACTGGCGGGACCCTACATACAGGCACAATAACATCCCATTGTGCCAGCTACAGAGCAGTACCCGTGAGGTGGTGGCCACCCTGGGTGCGGATGCATTGGTGTTGCAGGTTGTATCTCATGCTGCTCATTTCTTCTTAGCTCCTCGAGTATTGGCTGGGCACCATGGCAACAGGAGCTCCAGCTTTCTCCAGACGAGAGATATGTACATCATAAGGATCTATGTCATCCAGACATGTGCTGCTGTTCTAGGGGTTAGGATACCCTTCGGTGGCGCGGAGTGTGGCCCCTTGTGTGAGGAGAGCATGTTGCAGGTGCAAGGCCAATTTAGTTTTAGCCACAGTGTCCCAACAAAAGCTCATCTGCCTGATAGAGAATATAGTGCTTAGTTCTGTCTGGTGTATTTGTCACTGTGGTGGGTGACGGGCTGTATACATGTATCCTCAGCAGCCGAGGGGAGCGCTCCTGTTATTAGCACAGCAGTGTCACAGCTTCCTTACCACGGCCAGCATCCCGTCCTCCCGCATGTTTAGCTCCAGGTCCATTCCCCCTGCTGGCTGCCTGCCTCAGTGCTCTCTAGAGCGCGCATGCATGCACCTATCCTTTTACATAGCAAAAGTCCGCATCATGTTAACTTATCCGGAGCGTCTAAACATTTTGCCACCGTACATAGTGGTGATGTTGGCTCCTTCATCTTTTTTGGGATAGAACGAGTTAAGCCCGATCCGAGGGGCGCTTACGGAGATGTGAAGCGCAATGGATATTTAAACTGATTACTCGTATTCCTTGTGGGTTGAGCTTTAAGAATGATTTGTTATGTTATTATTGATAATTTAATGTTTGTTTTCACTTTTGCATATTGTCGCTTTAGTTTGTGTTTTTTTCACGATACCGTACACGTGATTACATTTGTGATTGGTTGGGGATTGCATATATATTTGTATCCAGTCTATTTGTATTCATACTATAATTAAGAGCAGCTTTGCTCGACACACGTCAGTCATGACTGGAAATGTTTCTTTTCTCTGAAGATACTTTAAGGGGGGTGTTCTGGGACTGATCAATGCTCGTTCGCCCGGGATGGGCGTAAAAATAGAAGAGAAGACCCATACTTACATCCCGGCTGCAGCAGTGAACCTTCAGCTGTCATGTGAACAATGGACGTTTACTGCTTACTTCCTGGTTCAAGGGACCGGGAGGGGGAGGTAATTAAATTTTTCTGTAATAGTTTTATTATACCCTGAGGCGAAAAGCATGACCAGCCCGAAAACCCTTTTTAAAGGAAACCTGTAAAATAGTTTATGCCCCTTTGTGGGGACAGAAAAAGGTATAAAAGACCTGGTTTCAGGCTGTGTCCCTTTATTCTGTAAATGGTAGTTTTCGTGTTTTTAATTTTTAAAATCTGCCGTTTTCACCCAAAAGAGTCATTCGAAGGTCCTTCAGGTGTCAGTTTTTTTTCAAACCCCCCCCCCCTGAGGTGCCCCCCACCCAAAATGAAAACCTATTTTTGAATAGGTGAAAAATTGTAAATAACTGTCAGTGGGGGGGGGGCTAGCCTTTGGGTGGACCCAACCCCTGCTCAGAAAAAAGATTTGAGGGGAAAAAAGCTCTAAAACTACGCACTTACAGGAAAGGGAACAGCGCGAAACAGCGGGTCTTCACTAGTTGTGCCCCCTCGCAAGGGGGGCAAAAAATTTGGGACAGGTCCCCTTTAAGCACTGCCCCCTTTCTTCACCTTCCCCTCTATTTCCCCCGATGGGCACGGGGTGGTCTGGTTTCGCACTTTTTCTTGGCCGGGGGTCCGGGGCTTGTAATCGAAGCAATTGGGGGTGGGTATGTTTCCCCGTTTTGGGAGGGTGTCCTCCCTCCGCTTTTCTCCCACAGTCCAATAGGGTAATGTGGAGTCTAGATTGTGCGGCCAGTCATGACAGGCAGCCATGTGAATGATGACCGTGACCTGTAAGAGCGCCATATAAATGAGTGTAATAAATCTGAGACAGTGGTGATGGCTGTGGCGGTCCCTGACAGCAGCGGGATTCTTCAAGATGTTTTGCTCATTGTTTCTTGGAACTGGCACGGGCTCAGGTTCGGGAAGTATGCAGACGTTTCCTGTTGGCTTGTAATATGTTAGAAGGCAACGGAGGCCAAACAGACTTGTTCTCAAACTCTTCTCTAACCTTTTGTCGCTAAATTACGAGTGACGGACCGGGGAAATAACACACTTGTGTCCCATCTGGCAGAACCCTTCGTTTTATAGACAGAACGCAGTTGCTTGTTAACACATGTCAAGATATCTGACCATTGCCCCGCTTCTAAAAATAATCCTCCATGCACTGATAGTGGAAGTATGTGACCCCCGACATAGTACCTCCACAGACCCGGGACACTTGTGAAATGTGGGTCTCCAGCAAGAAGACTCCACTGAACAGCCCTTGTGTTTATATAGAAGGTTTTCGGAATATTTTCTGAGCATTGTTTTTTTTTTTTTTTTTTTTTTTTTTGCACACACATGAAGCTGATTCTGATATTTGTCAAGCTCGCCAAGTGCCCCGAATATGTACCAGGAAGCATTGTCTAATTTCGCCTTTTGTTATTACAACTAATTTACACAGGTTTATCTGTAGGCCGGCCGTACATGTTTAATGGGGCAGTCGGGCTTTGTCGGCAAGAACCCCCCCCCCCCCTCCAAAATAAGCTAGAAACTGTTTTTCTTGCAGGGATCATTAGAAGTGTTTTTTTTTTCCTACAGCGCCAGCACAGGGAAAATTATACGGGGCGTTAAAATTAGACCCTGCTCATTGTGTCTAAAAAAGAGTTCCTTAAAAAGGGGTTGTTCACACGGTTGCTTTTTTTTAAAAGATCTCACAAAAAAAAGTTACTTTGCAGTATATGTGTCCATTAAAGTGCCCTACTTTTGAGATGTCCCCTCTTGTTGGCTGTCAGTTCCTCAGGTTATTTTAAGTGCGGACCTGTTTGATCTATCCGATGGCCCGCCGCACTGGTTGCTATAGCTACAGCCTGACTTTACTGCAGCCTAGTGAACCCGTAAAACCCCCCTGAATTCAAAATGAAACCAAGAAAACAGGACTGAGGTGAGATGAAACAATGTAGTGAGACAACCCCTTTAATAAGACCCCTCCCTTAATAAATTGGGGTTTCCACCTTGCACTTTTAGTGGCATATTGATAAGTGGTTCCTGCACCTGTCTTGGGACCTGGCCTCCAAAATTGTTGTCTCGGAAAGGAGAGGCGGTCACACTTGTTTACAACTCCATTCTGGTTTATGGCAGATCTGAGTACTGCCGAACACACTGTTCACCTATACTTGGCACTCCCATAGACCAGAATGGAGAGTCCTGTACAAGGGCCACCGGCTCTCTGTTCTGAGCCAAGTTTCTGGGGGCCTGTTCACAAAATAGCTGGGGTTCCTACCCCTGGGACTTGCACCTATCACATATTTACGATTCCCTCCTAGTGCAGGGTGGGGAAAACCTTTAAACCCCCCAAGGGGTTTAAAAAGGTTTTTTAAAAAAAAATGGGATTACCTAAACTAGACTACACCTTAAAAGGGTTGTTAACTAAAAGGTTTGGTTTTTATATTAAAGATCTTGAAAAAACAAGTCACTTTGCAATTATATGCCTTAACAGTGTCCTACCTATTCCTAGATTCCCCCTTGTATGGGCTGCATCAGCTCCTAGGTCGCTTATTCTAAGGCCTGTTGCTTCTCCTGTAGGTTGCCGCACTGGTTGTATAGTACAAACCTGGTTTTTAAACAGCTTGTAGAAGCCAGTAACCACACCCTGAATTTTAATTGAAACCAAAGGGAAAAAAGGATGAGGTAAGATGAATCAATGTGTGAGACAACCCTTTAAAAACTTTGGGCAAAAGTCCCGGGCAACCTTGTGTTTCTCCCTTTTGAGCTCCTCTTTGTCGCCCCCGTTGAGTTGTTTTCCCGCCACTGGTCCCTTTTCTACCCATGCGGGTAAAGGGTGGAAATGAAGCAGTGTAATGACAGTACCTGGCTGCTGCTTTTCCTTGGGACATGATGGTCCAAAAAAAATACAGGAAAGGCCAGATGTGGTCCCCCCCTTTCCCTTATGCAGGGGGAAAGGGTGGAGTGATGGGGGGAGTGTAATGACAGCACCGGTGCTGTCTTCCTCTGTACCTTTAGGTAAATATAAATACAGTGCAGGCCAGATGTGGTCCCTTCTCTGCTCTATGCAGGGGTAAAGGGTGGAGTGACAGCAGTGTAATGCAGACTGCTGGCTGCTTTTCCATTTTTAATGCGGGCCCGGGTACCCTCGGGCCAAATATAAATACACTGCCGGCCAGATGTGGCGTGCGGGCCTGAGTTTGTCACCCTTGTTCTAGAATATAGGATAGAGGAACCGCACAACATAGTGCTCCACAATTATTTATGGGCAGTTATTTACTAAAACTGATCTGTGCGGAGATGCCAAAAGGCTTAATGACTGTGCCCTGTTTAGGACTATTACCTAATGTATTATAGGGGCTGACTGATTCATTTTTTGCCCCCCAGAAAAACCGTTTTGGGATTTTTTTCCCAACCCTTCTAAACCCAATAAGTAAATGCAGATTGTGTTCTCTAACTTTTCATGTGGACGTGTAGTTTCAGCCAGACTTGCCATTGGGCGGATTGTTGTAATAGGCCTCAGCAGATGGCGCACTGTAGGGTCCAGTTGTTGCCCTGTTGTCACCTGTTCAAGACAGCTGCATCCTTCCTGCACGCCTCGTCAATGGTGTCTGCATACGTCTAGATGTGACTCTAGGGGGAACAAATGACATCCCTCACATATGTTTACCACACTTATGTCTGTGACCTTGCATGGTACTGTAGCAGTGGATGGAGGATTCTTTGGATGTCTGCGTTCATGAGGGTAATTAAAGGGGTTGTCCTGTCTCGAGTAACCAGGGCTTAATCATTGTATAGTAAAATTATGTCACTGTGATGAGTAGTAGTGACCTACTATCAAGTCTCAGATTCATGTCGGTGAATAGGAACATTCTTGTATACAGTGTAGACAATTCTTCCCACAATGGAGACTTTTGAACAGTAGTTCAGACTGGATGAACAGCCCCTTAAAATTTTTTTTCCCCAAACTGGTACATTGCTGTCCTTAATAGGTGTCAAAATTGAGGGGAGGGCAGTAAAAAATGTTTCCGACCATCCCCTGTGGATCTGCGGTTTTGATGTTTTGGCACATCTTTAGGGGCTTTCAAGGGCACTTTTGGTGCAGTTTTAAATTGCTTCAAATTAAATTGCCTTGATTACCGCAAAACTTCTTTCAGTTGTCTAAATTGTTCAGAAAGGTGTTTCAAGTAAGTAATAAATTACTGTGTTTTATGTCTTGTTGATTTCAAACAGTTCAGATAAGTGAAAGTAGCTTGCTGGTAATAAAGGCATATGATTGGAGCACAGTTAAAGGGGTTTTGCCACAAAGTAAAATTGATGTGGGAAGCTTGTAAATGAAATAACAGACATTTTCACCATTCATTATTAAAAATTCTGCACTGTTTTTATTTTAGCTGTTCCTTTAGTGATCCATTGTTTACAGCTCATCTCCAGGGGATACGACCAGGGAGAGCTTCTCAGTCCTGGTCAGACATGCTCAGATGTCACCTCTCCTCTCGGGTAGCTACTGAGTGTTCAAACCCCTGGTGCTGTCATTCTACTCCTGTCCTCTGGACACCTTAGTAATTAGTCAAACAGTGCAAATAAATAAAAAAGGAACCTCAATGAGATATGTGCATTGATAAAGAGAAAAAAAAAACCCACAGGTTTGGTTCCTGCAGGGATTTGAACCTAAGACTCTTGTGCCTGGAGGCAAAAACTTTACCTCTCAGCTACTCGCAATACTTTACATAAACAGACCTTTCTTTGACTACAGAGAGGAAAGGCATGGGGATTTCATCCTGCTGGGTCACATGATATGCAATTCAAACAAATCCCGCACACCCCCTTCTGAGCACACAGAGCTGAAGATCTGGATGCAGGAGGTATGAAATGAGATCGTGGCAAAACCCCTTTAAAACTGCGCTGTGTGAAAGCCCCCTTAGACTTGTCTAGCTTTTTAGTTCAACGATTAGTTGTCATACTTTTTAATTCCGAGTTTTGGGATGGTGACCACGCCCCCTTCCCATGAAGCTACACACCCATGTAAGGGGTCAAATAACGGTGTCTAATGCCCAGAATTAATGTTGTGCCAAAAATGTGCAACTGTTTGGTGCATCTTTGAATCCCTTTTCTGCTACAGCCACATGATTCAATGAGGGCCATTGTGTAGAGTCAGGACCACAGGGTGATTTGACACCGCTTATCTCGGGAAGGGATTGGACTGGTTAACATCCAGGACGTGACTTCTTGCCTGTAGAGGCGGAGCCTTATGACCAGCGCGGATATTGGGAGCTGTAGTTATGCCACAGGCCCTAGACTCTATTTTGCAGACGCATCCCAATAACCACAACCTCTATAGACCTCTCCCTGTACTGGGTACTTGGGGGCCATTCACACGGCACAGTGCAAATACCGGTCGGAAAGCCCCACAGGTATTTGCACTGTTTTGCGGCCGTGCACAGGGGGGGGCGGCTTTTCTCCGTTATTAGCGGAGAAAAGCCCTCCCCTTCGCATTAACATGTTCATATTCCGAAAACCGGACGGAAGAATCAACATGTAGAATGTTTTTTGGTCTGAAAAACCCTCCGGCGGAAAACCCGTGCTGTTGGGACCGCTGCGCGGGTTTTCCATTAAGGTCCATTCTAAAAGTTGACACCCGGTTTACGGACGGTTTTCAAAACCTAATACCGGGTGAAAACCTGTGCAGTGGGGACAAACCCTTCCATTGCTCTCCGTTCCTGCTCTGCAGTTCTTTGGTTTTCCTCGTTTTCTTACCTGTATCTATGTAATAAAGTTCACAGAAGAATTTGAAAGGTTACCGTAAGCAAAGGCTTCAGGCAAGTAGGGATCTAATTTTAATTTTCAGGAGCTATATTTAACGGAGCTGGCTTTAACAAAGGAAATGCCATCGAGACTGTGTGACTGCTGTTTATTCCATAAGTCTGACTGGACTCTTATGCAGAGTTTACAGAGAAACCGAGCCTGAGCTGGGGCCTGTCAGAAGAGATGTCCATCTAATCTACCCTGGTTACTATAGAAGAGAGGTCTGCGGAGACCACAAGCCTTCTTTACCATAACAGCTCTCCATGTGTCTGTCTAGAAATAAGACATAACCTGCCTGGGCTCCGCAGTCGTTTTCTGGCTTAATTTGCGTCATTTTTGGTCAGAACTTTAATAAATTTGTCATTCTGTCTTAGTCCCCACCCCTCTGCTAATCTCCACCCACTTGACAAGTTTAGCATAAAACGGCCTAAAAATTGGAAAATTTGCTGTTTGTTTTTTATGCAAAAATACTGGTATAAATTACTACATACATTTTCCCCATAGTTTCAAGTTGACCTATACCCCTCCCTTCACTTATTATCCCTGCTCTTGGTTCAACTCGATGGATAGATGAACTTTTTTTTTCAACCATACTATGGTAAAAGCAATGCAAAGCATCTTGGGCCACATGTATGAAAACTGTTTAAGTCTAAAACTCACTTTTTTGCCTGTAGGTTACTATGGGCAAAAAAGTGAGTTTTAGACTTAAACAGTTTTCATACATGTGGCCCTTTGTGTTACTCCAGCCTCACACATAATGGTGGGTTCTCTGTGCCTCCTTCTCACCCTGTGATTCTGAAAGCCGTTTTAGGGTGCAAACACGTGGCTTGGTCCTGATGCGTTGCCTCTATCTTTTTAATGGCCCTGATTAGTGGTCACACTAAATTTCCAGTCAACATTGGCAAAACCGTATATATATTAAGGGGGTTTTCTGACCACAATAATTAGCTTTTGACATGTAGGGAAAGGTAAATGAAGACGATTACTAAATACATTGCTGTGTTGATTTTGCTTTGGCCAGGAGATGAAGAATTTATCTCCTCTTATAGCACACAGGTTTCTCTGGTTCCTGACCACCTCTCCCTGGTCTCTTATATCTCATTGCTCCAAGCTGCAGTCTCCCCACCTCTCCTGGTCTCTTATATCTCATTGCTCCAAGCTGCAGTCTCCCCACCTCTCCCTGGTCTCTTATGTCATTGCTCCAAGCTGCAGTCTCCCCACCTCTCCCTGGTCTCTTATATCTCATTGCTCCAAGCTGCAGTCTCCCCACCTCTCCCTGGTCTCTTATATCTCATTGCTCCAAGCTGCAGTCTCCCCACCTCTCCCTGGTCTCTTATATCTCAGTGCTCGAAGCTGCAGTCACCCCACCTCTCCCTGGTCTCTTCTATCCATTGCTCCAAGCTGCAGTCTCCCACCTCTCCCTGGTCTCTTATATCTCATTGCTCCAAGCTGCAGTCTCCCCACCTCTCCCTGGTCACTTATATCTCATTGCTCCAAGCTGCAGTCTCCCCACCTCTCCCTGGTCTCTTATATCTCATTGCTCCAAGCTGCAGTCTCCCCACCTCTCCCTGGTCTCTTATATCTCATTGCTCCAAGCTGCAGTCTCCCCACCTCTCCCTGGTCTCTTATATCTCATTGCTCCAAGCTGCAGTCTCCCCACCTTTTCCCTGGTCTCTTATATCTCATTGCTCCAAGCTGCAGTTCCCCACCTCTCCCTTGGTCTCTTATATCTCATTGCTCCAAGCTGCAGTCTCCCCACCTCTCCCTGGTCTCTTATATCTCATTGCTCCAAGCTGCAGTCTCCCCACCTCTCCCTGGTTTCTTATATCTCATTGCTCCAAGCTGCAGTCTGCCACCTCTGCTGGTTCTTACTCTCATTTGTTCCAACTACAGTTTTTCACTCAAGCTCTCACCTTGTGTCTCTTTTTTACATGCCCACAGAGCATGACAGTTCCCCACCTCCCCCTGGTCTTTTATTCTTGCCCCAAGCGCATTTCCCCCACCCCCCCCTGGTCTCTTAATCTCATTGCTCCAAGCTGCAGTTCCCACCTCCCCCTGGTTCTTATTCTCTTGCTCCAAGCTGCAGTTTCCCCACCTCTCCTGGTTTCTTATTTTCTCATTGCTCCCAAGCTGCAGTAGAAAGTGAGTCACTTCCGTGAGTTTCTTTTAAAAGGTTTGTTTCCTAACTAAATGAAAGGGCTTTGTCTTTAGAGTCTGCAGCCTTGTGTATATACTTTAAAAAAATGTCCACGTCTGTCACTGTAACAGGTATAGCAAGGAACAGCAGAGCTGATGTGTCAGTCACTGGAATAGACCAACCCACAGCCTAACTAGGAAGTGTGAGTCTAAGACGATGTTCACGCGGCTTATTGCGGGGACGGATTTCGCCCATAATTACGCAGTGCAGCGGGGGCGGGGCCGGGGGACCTGCAGCTCACCGGCCCCAAAGACATTCATTATTCACAGCGCGTATCCCGCCGTGCATAATTGACATGTCACTTTCTCCCCGCTCGCGAAACGCTGGGAGCAGAGATGGAATCCATAGTTCTCTATGAGAACTGTGGATTTCTGTAATAACTGGGACGGATTTCAGCCGTATTTCACACAGTACGACGTGCAATACAGAACGAAATCCGTCCCAAAATAAGCCGTGTGAACATGGCCTAAAGCTGGCTGTTGCTCTATGAAACTGCATGGTGAGAACATCCCTTTTAACATCGATAGCCTCAATAATGGGTAATGGCCACTCGGCTTTGCTGGCGTTAACCATCAAATTAAGATGCTTTGACACGGTGTGGTTTTGGTAGGGTTTTAACTGCAATTACTCTGCCTTTATTACCAGCAAGCTTCTTTCAGTTATCTAAGTTGTTTGGAAAGGTGTTTCCAGGGAATAATCAACTGCTGTATTTGAAGTCTTGCGGATTTTAAACACTGGAATCGATTACTCACCTTCCAAACAGTTTAGATCAGTGAAAGCTTGCTGGTAATAAAGGCAGTTTCATTGGAGCGAGTTAACACTGCACCAAAACCGCTCTGCGTGAAAACACCCTTATTGTGACCACTTATTGACGTAATTAAAAACACGAAAGCAGCGCACCACATGCAGCTCATGGGTGCGTTGTGCTCGTGCTGTGACTACCACATGTATTTCCACCACAAACGGGTTTTTTAGACGCAGTAAGGTATATTACTAAACCCTGCTGCTTTTTTCTTTGCACAGTGATGCCCCCATCCATTCACTAAGCAGGACTGTGGTGCCAGTCTCTGAACAGATTATGGCTTTGTGCTTCTCTGAATTGAGAGGGGTCCCAGAGGTTGGACACCACTGATCAGAAAGTTATGGCATACGCCTGCCTTCCCTGGTGGGGGGACCTCATTAGGCAGCCAGGGTGGTGCAGTATAGGATACGTCTATTGGAAATCAGCTGATTATGGTCACTCCTCACATTAAAGGGGTTGTTTCACTACAAGGATTGCTTTTTATGTTAGTCACTTAGCAATATATGTCCATTAACAGTGTCCTACCTATTACTAGATATCCCCTCTTGTTTGTGCTGCATCAGGTCGCTACAGCTACAGACCCGTTTGATCTCTCCTGATCGGCTGCCTGCACTGGTTGCTATAGCTACAGACCTGGCTTCTACTGCAGCCTAGTAGAAGCCAGTAAACACGCCCCTGAATTTAAAGTGACACCAAGAAAACAGGACTGAGGTGAGATGAAGCAATGTAGTGAGACAACCCCTTTAAGGAATCGCTACAAGGGTGAAGCTGATCCAAAACTTTGAACCTTCTCCGACTAATAACGTTAGTGGACTATGCAGCCATCTCCATGCCTCCCATAGACTGTGACCACATAGATGCTCATGGATCCTGCTTCTCCTGATCAGCTGGGCCTGACCCCATCACTCTGACTGACTGCTCAGGTTGTCTTCTCACTTCTCCTTTCCAGAACTTGTCTGAGGTTAATCGCTTCCACCGCCATTTGTATGAGTGGAGCTGTAACTAATCCATCCACATAAGCTGTAATCTTAATCTTCTGAATTACTTCAGTTGTCCATGACAGCGTTTAAAGGGACCTTCTCCCTATAATGTGGCTCTCTCAGAAGTGAGGGGCACGGTTTGTGGTAAATGAACTATGCGAGACCCGTTCTGTATTGTAAGGGTATGTTCACACGGGCAAATATTCCAAGGAGGTCGCTGTGAAGTCCAGCTTCTGCTTCATGGGGCTGATGGGAGAAGACTTCTGCCCTTCACATTTGTATTCTAAAGAAATAGACAACTTTTCAGCAGAAAGCCCCCTCGTCTCCCTGCGCCGCCCCCTTCCATCTTCTCTGTGTTAGATTCTTGTACTCCAGTCCAAACTCTTTGGATGAATCCACTTTGTGCTTTAGGGTAATTGCCTTTTAAAGGCAATTGTGAAGAAAATGTTGTGAGGCAGCCCTGATACTGCCTCTTAATGCGACTACCTCAAATGTTTGTTCATGTTGTCATTCCCAAAATATGTCTGCTCCGTGCCAGGAATCTCTTTAATACGATTATCCTCAGTCCTTTTACATTGTTCCAGGCCTTAGTGCGCTCTGTAAGAGAACCCATCATAATAATAGTGCCTTGTCCACTTGTGTAATATCCTCACATGGAAACCATGTTGTTTTCTAGTTTACAGGTTACACAACTTATCTATCCTTATGAAAAGTGACATTTGAAGGTTATTTCTTTCCATATTGTTTGGCTGTAAGGGAATGTTCACACGGCTTATTTTGTGGCCCCAATCATTAGGGTAATCCACAGCTCTCATAGAGAACTATGGATTATGCCTCCTCTCCCCGGGCGTACATACGATCGTATTATACGCGTGGGGAGATAAGTGACATGTCACTTATTCGCAGCGCTTTCGTAATGCATGTCTATGGGCCCGGCGAGTTGAAGCGCCCCCCCTCCCCGCGTTGCGGGAGTATGCACCGATCAGTGCGATTCCGAAAACACCTGGCGTAATTGCGGGGCGTGCAGTACGCCCTGCAATTAAGCCGTGTGGACTAAGTCTAAGGCTATGTTCACACGGTTTATTTGCGGGGCGTAATTACGCCCCGCAATTACGCCGCTAGAAAATGACATGTCACTTACATCCCTCCGCGGCAGATTCGCCGAGCAGGGAGAGGAGACGTAATCCATAGTTCTCTATGAGAACTGTGCATTACCGTAATGACTGGGATGTATTCCAGCCGCAATTCGCGCACTACGGCGCGTATTTACGGACTGAAATACGTCCCATTTTAAGCCGTGTGAACATGGCCTAATAGATCTAGTGGAGCTCTGAAGGTGACCAACAAATTGTGGTTGGGAATATAAATTGATGGCTGCTTTATTCCAGGAATGGCGCCACACCTGATTATGGGCTTTGTCTGGTACTGCAGGTCAGCCTCATTCTTAATGGGGCTGACCTGCAATACCACACATAACCTGTGGATGGTTAGGGGATGTTCACACAGCATATTTTCAAGGCATAATTTGGCGCATAATTGCACAGCAGTACACCTTGCAAATACGGTAAATTCATAGCACTCGTTGAGTGCTATGAGTGTGCAGCGTATTCCCCGGCGCGTACTGAGCAACCGGAGTAAGAAGTGACACTTACACGGCGGGGAAAGGGAGGGTGAATGAGGACCAGGCTGGAGCGCTTTGGAAGTACACGCTGGCCAGCGCCTACTTCTAAAACAGCAGGCGTATAGTGGCGCAGCGCTACACGCCGTGTGAACGTCCCAGAAGGGTATGTCCCCATGACAAAGGAGAAAATACTCGTCAGATTTAGAATCCTAAAACAGTGTTGTTCGATGAGCATTGGAGCAGGATTTTGCACAAGAACCAGACGTTTTTTTAACTCTGAATCCTAAAACCATGCCAAAAAGCAAAAACAGTTTTTCAATGATTTTTGTATCATAGAGCACAATAGTGCCAAACAAACCTGCATAAAGCTTTCTGGTTGTCTTTCATGCCATCCCATTGACTTCAGTAGTACATTTTGAGAGTGAGCATATTCTAATTGTTTTGAAAAAAATGGCGATTTTGAAATCTGACCTCCAGAAATGTGAACTGCAACTCGGGTTTTCATTTGAGGTCTCTGGGGACACTATTACAGTTGGATTTTGACGGTTTTTAAAATCCGAAATCTGTGTGAATTTCTTACTGGATCTGCTTGCCCTGTAGACGAAACCTTAGGGCACTGTTTTTTGGAACACAACCCATTTAAGAACTGACAAATCACTTTTGTACGCGTCCGAAAAACACAATACATTTCCGTATGTAAAATATATATCGTGTGAATGACGGTACGTATTTTACATTGAAATCAATGAGATCTGACTTTGTTAAATACGTATTTTGGTACGAAATAAGTACACACATATGTGTGTTTCAAATACGCTGTGTGAACATACTCTAACCCCTACAGATATTTTTTTTTAACTTTCACATCAATATTGAGCTTTTCGAGCACTGCAGGTTGGCTTGTAGTGAGCTATGAGCCAACCATCTTAGGCTGGGTTCACACGGCTTATTTGCAGGCCGTAATTACGGCCAGGGGCGGGAGCGGGGGGCCGGCACCTCTCCGGCCCATAGACTTGCATTGCCAGTGGCGCGTATACGCCGCTAGTAAGTCACATGTCACTTATCTCCCCGCCCGGTGGATTCGCCGAGCAGGGAGAGGAGACGTAATCCATAGTTTTCTATGCTGCAATATGCCCGAAATGCGCCCCGCAATTACGGTAATTCATAGCTGTCCAAAATTTTTTTTAAAATTGACTGCACACTACAATTATTTTGTTGCAAACACACAAAGGAGTATTTTATTACAAAATTTACTACAGGCTCCAGTGAGAATATTTAAATGTGACTGTAAAAGACGTTTCGGTCATCCGACCTTTCTCAAAAAGTCACTATAAAGAAGGTTTAGAAATGGAGGAAACGGGCCGTGGCCCTAGAAGACACAGGAGCCAAAGGAGCCTTATAGAGAGCTATGAATTATGTCAGTCTCCCCCAGCGTACAATACGACAGTATTGTACGCCAGGGGAGGGAAGTGACATGTCACATCACGGCGCTTACGCGCCACTGATATTGAGGGTGAATGGACAGCGCATACTTCTAAAACACCCAGCATATTGTGGCGCCGCAATACGCCGTGTGAACATACTCTTAGGCCCGTGTTCCCCGGCTTTTTCCCCGACGGATTTGTGGCCGTATTGAGCTCACAAATCCCCCGTAAATAAGGGGGGGAGGGGGGGGGGGCCGGAGTGCGGCGGGGGCTCCGCTCCCGGCCCCCATGCGATGCTTGTTTACGGCGGGGTCGCCCCGTAAATAATGTGATGCATTTTCTCCCCCCCGCGGGGGATTCCCGAGCGGGGGGCGCGCGGAATCCATGTTCTTATGGAGAGGGATTACCGTAATGACAGGGGGGATTGGGCGTTGCAGCGCAAATCCGGCGGAGTACGGCGCCAATCCGTGCCCAAAAAAAAGCCGTGTGAAAAGGGGCCTTGGGTGTAAAACGCTAGGACAAAAACTGTCAGAAAGCCGACAGCTTTTGTCCAATGCCCGACCGAGTTTTTTTTGTTGTTTTCACAAAAAAACGCTGTCGGTTCTCGTTTTTACTATTGTATTGGAAATCAATGGCAAAACGCCACCAGATTATACAACGTTTCTAAAACCACCGGACCCCGAAAATGGTTAAAAAAATACTTGTGTAGATTCAGGTCGTTTTTTTTTTTTTTTTTTTTCCTATCAAAAGTTTTTGGGCTTTAAAAAAGGTGGTTTTTTAGCAGTTTCAAAAAAACTAAAGCCCCCACCGGTTTTGTGTGCTGTGTATACATATCCTTATGTTTACTACGGTTGGAGAAGTTGTGAAGTTTCTATTTACCTGTCAGAAGTTAAGTTACAGCCTTTGCAAATATGACCGTAAAAGATAGTGTTGTAATCGCCGCTGTTAATTCTTCCCATTTTGCTGCCGGACTTCCCAGCATTAAGATTAAGAAATGTTCTGATTATCTGACCGGTTACATAACTCTAGATCGGCGTGCAATCGAATGTGTATGGGGGTTGCCCAATCTCATTGTTACCTCCTGCTAAGTGGATCTGACTGTCCATGGTTATCTAGGGGAGGTATATGGGCAGCCTCTTTGGGTAACCGTCAGTCTGTACACATTGATGGTAGAAAAACAAAGCGGTCAAAATGCAGCTCTAATGTAGCTGACGTGCTGCATTGATGATTTTTTTTTTTAAAGATTTTAACTCCATTCTCAAGTTCTAGACCTGTCGACAATTGAACATGTTCATTCTTCCGCCCGGTTTTCGGGTGGAACATGGCAATGCAAAGGGGAGAGCTTTTCTCCGCAAACAGCGGGGAAAAGCCACCCCCCTGCGGCTGTGTGTATGCCCCCTAATTGTGCAAGTGGAGAACCGGCTGTCGGATTCTTTCTGTCCCTGCCTTCATGATCACTGTATGTGCAGTCTAGCAAGAAGCCTCTCTGGTTCCTGGGGCTGGCAGTCATGTGACCATCGGGGCTTGGTAGTTACAGATAGTCCTCAAACTTACTTACTTATAAGTAAACCTCCATGATGGGAAATTGACACAGGTCCAAAACCTATTTTGGTGCCATATTTTGCAGTTAAATTAATTCAAAATTGTGAAAAATAGACTATAGAAAAATTGGCAGAATAGCAAAGTGCAAAAGTGTTCAAACTTGCGTGTACTACAGAAAAGAAAAATGTGCCCGGTCAGGATGGAGGGGCGGTGGGTGGAGGGGGGGGGGGGGTGTTTAACGACCCAGTCAGGAATTGCTTAGTCTTCATCATGCAAAATATTTGAGAAAAGAGATCCTCTGTTATTCCAGATTCTGAGTAGCACCATTGAATATGGCTAATCTGCATCACAAAAATGCTAGAAATCCGCATGAGGGAAGAAGTGAAATGTGTGGGAGGAATCTGAGGTTGTCCTTCAGATTTTCGGTATGTATTATCCAGAGAAACAATACACTGTGAGACTATAGCGGTAGAAAACGAGCACCGCTTCCATGATCTTTCATCAGAGGACCACCCAATAGTCTATAGCTACAGGTCATGTTCTACATGGTGAAATTCTGATGGACAACCTCTGGTTTCTGCGGGATCCACCTCAAGAATTGACTCGTCAGTTCTTTTTCAGCACAGAAAATAAGTGCACGCTGTAAAAAAGAAATCAGGGCTGTGTGCACAATGAGGTCGATTTTACATTGGAATCGGTGAGAGAATGATTGCAGTCAGATTGGCTGCTTTTTTCTGAGGCAGATTCAGCGCCGAGTCCGTGTCTGAATCGGCTGTGTAATCCGACCCATACAAGATGAGGTAGAGTTGGACGTTAAAGGGGTTTTGCCACGATGTAATGTTGATGTGGGATCCTCCAAAATGGGTATTTAATCACTTTTCTAAATATATGTGATTACAAAAATTGCAGCCTGAGAGAGCTACAGCCTTCCTTACATGCCCTTGGTTACTTCAAAGTTTGTATTAGATACGGCCTGACAAGAGCTGCTGGCCGGGCTTGCACAGAGCACACTTATCTGATTAAAGGGAGCTGCAGAAGTTTTCAAGGCACCGGGTAGCAATATGTTTTCTTTTGTATACAGAATCCACTAGTTGTAGTTTGATTATTTCAGTGAACATGTCACACGATCCCTTATGCATGGCTCTGTGAGTCTCTCTCTCTCTTTCAGCTCCATGGATGTTGTTATAAACATTTTGCTTCTTAGCAGATAAGGCTCCTCCTGGCAAAACCCCTTTAAGGCTTAGGGTATGTTCACACGGCGTACTGGGGCGTGTACTGTACATGTCGCAATGCGCCTGGTGTTTTACAAGTACATGCTGGCCGGTCCCATTCACAATCTCATTATCAGCGACACGTAAGCACCACGAAGAAGTGACCGGTCACTTCTCTCTCCCGGTGTACTATGCGCCGGGAGAGACGGATAATTCATAGCTCTCTGAGAACTATGAATTACCGTAATTGCAGGGCACGTATCGGGCGTATTGAAGCGCAAATACGTGGCTAAATGTACCCTGCAGTTACGCAGTGTGAACATACCCTTACTGTGTCTGCATTGCATCTTATGGCACAGTTCCACAGATGTCGTAGCTAGTCCTGTACATCCTGCATGGAAGCTGCCATCCCATCTGGTGGCATAAGTTGGGCCATTCGTTGCATTGACCACCTCTCTCAGTTCAGTGATGTGCCCCCTCTCAGTTTGTCAACTGGGCCAAATGAGTGTATGGTAGAGGTATGACTAGCAGTCAGATACTGAGGTACACCACCCTGAGAGCCTTCTTAGGCCCCGTTCACACGGCTTATTTCGGAGGATTTGCGACGGATGACGATCGTCAATCCGTCGGCAAATCCCTCGAAAAAAAGTAAAAAGCCCATTTTCTATTGTTTCAATAGAAAAAAGGCGTGTTCACACGACGCAAAATTCTGTTTTCCCGGGTTGTGCCCCGGGGTTACGACGGCAATCCGGGCGGAAAAAAAACATGTGATGTCAAATTTTTTCCGGCGGATTACCACCAAAGATTTGATGGGAAACCGTCGGGAATTTAGTTACAAATACGTGCACACTTAGTGGACTTTGTGCAACTGATTTTTAATGATTTCAGACGATTTACATCGGAAATCCGTTTTGTATATACGTTACTGAAATAAGCCATGGAACGAGGCCTTACAGGGCAGCAGGGGAAGCATTTTTATGCCATCTTGTGGCAAAAGCCCGTATCTAATCAGACCGAACAACATAATCCTTTACACGTCTGACTGAGACACAACCGCACATTGGGTTTTGTAGCAATCCAAAATTTCTGTCTGGGTGCGATTTTTTTTTTTTTTTAAATACATTTTTAGGCCGGGTTCACAAAGCAAAAATAACTAAATACGGCCCAGCACCGATCCATGAAATTCAAAGTTTTATCGAAACTAATCAGTTTATAGCACTACTTTTCGATTGGAAGGGGGCGCTCACGCTGTCGGCGCGGAAGAGCGTGATTTCCTAATTTTTTTTTTTTTTTTTAAAGTACTGAGGAAACGACCCAGACAGCACGTGGCGGATTTCTGCCTCCTATACTTTTTGTTTAATGGCAGTTCATTGTAGGTGTGGACATTAGGCGCCGATAATACTTGTGTAAAATTCAGCGCCGATTATTTGACATAGGGTACAGTACTATACACGTTACAGTCAGTTTGG
This sequence comes from Phyllomedusa bahiana, assembly GCA_025379985.1. Taxonomy (NCBI): domain Eukaryota; kingdom Metazoa; phylum Chordata; class Amphibia; order Anura; family Hylidae; genus Phyllomedusa; species Phyllomedusa bahiana. The sequence goes on from JAODAL010000934.1 coordinate 114,177, forward strand.
ACGATGATTCTGGACGCGGAATCCGTGCCCAGAATCGGTCACGAATCCGCGTCCAGAATCATCGTGTGAACAGCCCATAATTGTTTTGCATTCTTGTCCAGCATTTCACAAGCTTCAGTAGATACATGTTCATTCTTCCGTTCCTGTCCAGTGCTGCATAAGTACCTGTATTAAACTGGAATAATGTGAAGGTGCTTGTGTCTTTGTTTCTAACCATCACTGATTTTAATTAGTTTTTTTTATCCATCTTGTTCTTAGTCATTGGACAGAGTGGGGCAGATTTATCAATTCTTTCTAACTTTGACCGTGTAAAGTTAGATAGCAATCTACAATCCCCTACTTTTCTTTGAGGGGATGAATCTGTGAAGTTAGAACTGTCTAGTTAATTGACCATTTATTTTTGGTTACAGTCTTTAGTATGCCAAATGTTGCGTTGGCTTGCATGTGAAGCCACACCCCCTTACACAAACCACACCCCTTTTCAATGAGGCGCAGAATTGCCTAAGAACTGTCTAAAACGCATAATGAATGTGGTGTAAAGCATGAACAACATTATTGTTGGCGCAAATTGTACCAGAATTCTGGTGCAACTGCCTTTAATAAATGTGTCCCATTGTTAGGGTATGTTCACACGGCTTATAGTACGCGCCACAATACGCCCGGTGTTTTGGAAACCCAATGCATTGTCGTGGGCGTAATAATTAAATGTCACATTCCCCCGCTTTTAAATCGTTTAATTTTGTACGTGTGGGGGCGATGCGTAATCCATAGCTCTGTATGGAGTTGAATTACGAAATGCGGCGTGCAGTACGCGGCAAAATTGGGGCCCCAAAAATAGGCAGCATTTTAAAGTGTGTGAGCATCCCTTTAGGTCCCGATGGTTAAAACCCATCATCTTATAAAGTTTTACCCTGATGAACATTTTGTTAATAAAGAAGGAACTTTTTTTTTTTATTGGTTTGGGTGCTGTCCCATGTTTGTTGATGTATGTGGGTTATTTTTGTTTTATTATTTTTATATTATATATATTATTTTATATTATATATTATATATATATAAATTTATTATATAGAGAGAGAGAAAGAGAATGTGTATTTACTTTTTAAATTATAAATGTATATGTTGTATACACTAATCCAACTTGAAAGGGATTAGGAGAGATTTAAATACCCCCACATGTGTTTGTGTTTTGTGTTGGTTTGTTGTATGGGGGAAAATGTTTGGGGTTTTTGGGTTTTTAATTTTATATTTATTATTTTTATTTTGTGTGTATATACACGTGGGGTGTTTTGTATTACTTAAAAAGTGTGTGTATGTTTATTTAAGTGCACACACACACACATACATATATAGTGTGTGAATATATATTTATATTATATAAACCTCTCCTAATCTTTCAGGTTGGATTAGTAGTAGACTTTGGCAGTAATACCAGTGTAATGCGTCTATTTTACCTGGTGTGCTTCTGATAGGTTTGAAAAAGTTATTTTTGCAGCTCTAATTAGGTTCCTAAAATACCTACCAATGGAATGATGAAGGGGTGTTTTGCTGGATTGATAGAATAGTCCAAGAGTAAGACCATCCCCCTAACCGTTCCATACAAAATGACAATAACATACGTGTTTTATACCACATTTATTATGCGATTTAGACGGTTTCTAGACACTTCTGCGCCTCGTTCAACAAGGGGTGAGACATTAGTAAAATGGGTGTTTCCCAAAAGGGCGTGGTTTATCATGTGCCACCCTGCACCAACAAAAATGTGCTAACATTTTGGTGCAATTAGTAGCATAAAGTTCTCCAACTAGTAGAAGCTATAAAGTTAGACTAGACCATCTAAATTAGCCGGGTTTATAAAACACTATGAAAAATGGGCGCATTGAAAAGCTGTTAGTCTAATTTTTTCTAAGTGTTAGACAGTTTTGAAAAATCGTCCCGCGTGGATGAAGAAATGCCCCAAAAGAAGCCCTTTCCCTAAAAAAGAAAGGTTTTCCAGAGTTTTAAAACTAATACAGATGAAGTCCTTGGTTATCTGCTTAGTTTTCTTTAATCGTGATTTTATTATACTGGGTGACATTTTTCTGGCTTCGAAACCAGTTACCAGTTTTCCATAGAGACCTAGCTGTACAAAGGGGGTGTTTGGAATAATTTAAACTTGTTCCGAGGCCCCACTGTCAGTGTGTATATGGATTACATGTATGTGTGAGATATATAGATAGATATATAAAATTATTTTATATGTAGTGGATTATTTTCAGGAGGGAAAAAATTTTTTGATCACTGTCTTTTTTGTGGTTGAAGTTTTCCCCCCCTACAATGAAGGGTCTTAATTTTTATATGGTCGTTCAACTGTGAGGAAGAACTAAAAAAGTATTCAGAAAATTATTTGTAGGTTTTTTAAAAAATAGCTTTTTTATGCTGAAAAAAAGTATTTGATAAAAATAGAAAAACAAAATGTAATATTTGGTACAGAAACCTTTGTTTGCAATTACAGGTTATTTTGTTTCCAGTAGTTCTTGACCAAGTTTGCCACACTGAAACGGTTTTTTTGGGCCACTCCTCCATCAGATCTTCTCAGCCCTTCAGGTTTCGTGGCTGTTCCTGGGTACATTGATTTTCAGCCCCCTCCAAAGTTTTCAGTTGGATTCGGGGATGGTTGACCACTAAAAAACCCTTGAAATGCTTCTGATGACCACCCCTTAGTTGCTCTGGTTGTGTTCGGGGTTTTTTTTTTTTCAATCAGGGGGAAAGCTTAAAGGGAGGAACTAAAAATGTTAAATTTTTTTTTTTTAAGAGCCACCCTAATATACAGTAGTGTGTGTGTGTGTGTGTGTGTGTGGTATATATGTATTGCTTCACTATGAGGCAATGCTCCTCTGCAGGCTTCAGTGTCCCACACTCCAGACCATCCTGCCATCGTATGAACAGGTTTTAGGCATTAGATGACTATAGTAGGTCATTAAGTGATGTGAAGTCATGGAGTTTTCTAAACTCTATGGACCACATGTATGAACCGGTTTTGGTCTAAAACTCACTTTTTTCCCCATAGGTTTCTATGGGGAAAAAAGGGAGTTTTAGACCAAAACCGTTTCATACATCCTAAATGAAATGTGCTGTGCAGTAAATAAACGTGTCTCTTAATAAAGTGTAATTATTATATAATGAGACGTTCTGTAACTTTTCTAAACGTTGCCTCCGTCTTTGAATTTCTCACCCTTCCCAAGATGTCTGCATGCTCTCACTGAATAGAAACCTCCATTACACTATGAAGCTGGTGTGTGTGTGTTGTTCCCTGTTCTTTGTGGGCACGTTGGGCGTGGGGGCCGCTGTCTTCGTGATATTGATGCATTTAGGGGCTTTTTTCACCGACGTTTTTTGTGATGTTTTCGGATCCGCCAAAAGGGACCTAAAAAATTTGTCAGTGTGTTAAAACATTGCTTTAATGGCAAAAGGGCTTTCCCCGGGTGATCCCGGGGGGGTTTTCGCGATGCGTTTTTTGGACCCTTTTTTAAGAATTGACTGTCAATTTCCTTTGGTTTTACACAAGAGAAACCCCAAGGAAATAATGGAGTGGTTTTGGCACCCCGAAAGGAGTCAAAAGCGCAGCATACATTTGGGTGCGTTTTGGATCCGTTTCGATGCCAAAATGCACCCGTAAAACGATTGGATTTAAAATTTTAAAATAAAAAATTTGAAATTATGTTTGGGTTATTTTTTATTTTTATAAAGTTTTTTTTTTAAAATATTTATATAAATTTTTTATATAATAATATTTTATATATATATTATATATTTTATATTAAAAATAGTAGTATTTAAATGTATTTTTACATAAATTGTGTGTTGTGGTGTATATATTTTTTAATTATAATTATTATATAAATATATATTTAGTTTAAAATTTATTTTTTGTTTTTTTAAAAATGATTGTTTTTAAAATTTTTTTAAAATGGGTGGGTTTAAAAAATTGGTTGTTTTTTTTTTTTTTTTTTTTTAAAATGGGGAGGGGGGGTTCTAAAATCATAGGTGTTGTACGTTATGCACTAGGTAAAAAAAGGGTTTTTTTTTTGGTCATTGATAGGTTTATTATTTTAAATTTTCAGTTTGATAAGTTGATTTAAAATAAAGCATTGAAAAAACGTACCCAAAAAAAAAGGGTCCCTAGAACCCAAAAAAGGATATTTTGTGTTTTCTGATCGCTTTTTGGATGCATTTGCTCCCGGTTTTGTAGGTTAAAAGGATCCGTAAAAAACGAAAACCAAACGGATCCCCAAAAGTGGTGTGAACGGCCTAAAAGTCTGTCTTTGCTGTGAAAATTTTGGGGTCCCGAAAACGGTGACAATGCCTGCTCCTGCGCAGCCCACAGAGCACTGTGCACTTTCACTTTGCAGCAGGCTGCGCTCCTCCATTTTTACAAGAACAAAAACTAAAATCCTTTCTCCTCTTTTTCCTTTGCCAGGAAATGACCTAGAGGCCTTACAAATACATTGTGCGCATTCTTTCTCCAGAGCGAACTCAATCTGGGAGCTGCACTTGTTTCCGCTGTAACTAAACTACCTCAACAAACCCAGAGAGGAAGACGAGGGGAGGGGAACTTCCAGCAGCAAATCTGTCAAGAACACAGCATTGGAGGCACTCGAGTGCAGACTGGATCTGCCGGACTGTAGCGTCTCCACGCCCCTCCATTTCCAAGCGCCCGCTTCATACCTACAAGCTGTTGATCAGTGTTTGGTTGGCTTTTTGGTTTTGTGTGTTGACTTTTTTTCCTTGTTGTGGGGGGAGGGAAGGTTGGCATTTTGTGAATCGGGTTTGCATTCTTTTTCTGTTCCACTCCTCGTGTTTTTTTTGCTGCGGTGGAAACCCTTTTTCTGGTGACAATAAGGGTTTAAAAGGACCGAGCCCCTTTATGAAAGAGGGCCACATTATTTGGAATCCCTTTGCTGGCTTCCAAACTAAATTGTGAACTGAGTGGGCTTTATGAATATAAAAATTTCCCCCAAATCAGCGGAAAATTTCTGCCTTTCGCTTGCTCAACACTTTTCACGCCTGCCTTTTGGAAATGCCTTGTACAAAACCTATGTTTGCCACTCTGCTCTACTATTTGACATAGCCAACTAGGTGGAAGTGGATTTTGTAGGCACGGCTGATTTAGGTTAGGGGGCACCTGTGGCTAGTAGGTCACCTATGTATTGCTGTAGCGCACAGGAAAGTAAAATGGACTACAAGAGGCGGTTTTTGCTTGGCGGGTCCAAGCAGAAGGTGCAGCAACACCAGCAGTACCGTTGCCGAGTCGGGACTCTGAGCGCACCCTTGGCCTCAACTACCCCTTTAGTATCTTCGGCGAACACGGGCAGCTGCCCTCACCCTGCTCCCCACACTACACCCATAGCGGATATCCAGCAGGGTATCTCCAAGTATTTGGATGCGCTCAATGTTTTCTGCCGCGCCAGCACTTTCCTCACTGACCTTTTCAGCAGCGTTTTCCGTAACTCGCACTACTCAAAGGCAGCTATGCACCTCAAAGACGTGCAGGAACATGTCATGGAGGCTGCCAGTCGACTCACTGCAGCAATAAAACCAGAGATAGCAAAAATGCTGATGGAGCTGAGCGCAGGGGCTGCCAACTTTAAAAAACCCGAAAGAGCGCCTGCGGCATAGAGGGGGCAGTGGCTTTTTGGGTTTTTTGTAATACAGCTGCATTTTTTGCTTGGTGAATCCGATTTAGTTTTGCCCGTTTCCCCGAAAAAAAGACACCCCCCAAAAAAAAAACCCGGTGCATTTTTTTAATGCAATTAGAGTTTGGGTGCTTTGTGTGTTTTTGAAAATCAATCATATATTAATACAAGTTGATGTTTTGTTCAGCAATTTTAAAGTGAAATTTTTGTTTATAAAAAAAAAAAAATTCCCCCAAAAATAAGTTGAGCTTCTTTGGGCAAAATTAATACAAGACAATGTCTTATTTTTGGGAAAAAGGGAAAAGGGTGCTTCTTCTTTTACATCCTTTAAATCAACAGAACAGGGACTTTTCTTAAATACTTGCCTTTTTTTAAGGGCCACATGTATGAAAACGGTTTAGGTCTAAAACTCACTAAAAAATGAATTTTAGGCTATGTTCACACGGCGTAATTGCGGCGCGTGCAGTACGCTGGGTGGTTTGGGAGTCACGCTGATCAGTGCATACTACCTGGCGGGGGGGGGCCCCCTAAAAAATTCATTATTGGGCGTATTCGCCGAAAAAATAAATTGCGTGTGCTTTTCTCCCAGTGTACAAAACGATCGTTTGTACAGCGGGGGAGGAGGGTAATCCTTTCTTAGAGAACTATGGTTACCCTAAAATGGGGGTATTTCCCCGTATTAAGCCGTCCTATGAAAACGAGGCGAAAGTGCTCCAAATAAAACCCTGTGAACTACCCCTTGATTGAGTTTTATACTGTGGCCCTAAGTGTGCATGCAATGGTATCAACACAGTGATAACTTGTCAAAGCAGCACTGTCCAGTCCGTGCGGAGTGTCACCCCCTTTTGGGTTTTAACGGGGAAAAGGAAAAGCTGTTTTTGTTTAGTTATATTCCAGGAAGACTAACAGAGGAACTGCTCTATACAGAGGTGTATCAAAATAGTCTCCAGCATTGTTACTTCATAGTGGATAGACTTAAAATTTTAGAACATGTTGGGAGATGACGAAAATCTTTAAAAAAAGGGGTCTCCTGAAAGATTGCTTTCAAAATTTTAGGGAACAGTAATGAAAATGTTTCAAATTATATTGTTTGTTTATTTTTCTTTGTTGAGGAGAAATGATTTATCAGCTCTGAGTTTACTCTGGTTTCTTTAGGTTACCACCTGCCTCCCCCCCCTGTTTGTCTTATCTGATAAAGGGATGAGTCCAAACAGAAAAGTGGCAGCTTGGAGGGGGTTATCTAATCTTCAACAAAGGGGGACCTTTTACTGTTTACTTTAGTTCCCAAGTTCTTGAACTTGAGCGCAGTTTTTTTTCTCTTTTGGTATTTAGCAGACCTTTTAATTTCTTGGGTTACCCCTTTCCCGACCGGAAGGACAGGATGTGAAGAAAGCTGCCTTTTGAAAAAGCGTGGTGAGACAACCACTTTAAAAAGGGGCCTGACATGTCTGTTGTGTAAATCCTTTGTGTTTCCCGTGAAATAACTTTTTGGGCATCTTCCCGTTTGTTTTTTTTCTAGAAATGTATTACTGAACGTCAGTGGGTGTTTCCCTTCCGTTTGTAAGGGTGTGTCCGGGAACACCGCTGTCGCATATTGGTATGTGTATGGGAGGGACCCCCCCCCCCCAATAGTCCCGTGACGTTTTTACTGAAAATTTTTTAGAAGGATAACAGGGAAAACCGTTTCAACACAAGAGGAAACCCCAACATTTTTATCTTGCAGGGAACACAAGTATTACTAATACAGACCTATCGGGAATGGCTATAGGTCCTTTTTTAAGGGGTTGACTCAAAACGGACTCTTCTGACTTGCCTACTGGGCATATAGTGAAGAAGTCAGGTTGGTGTCTGTGTGGCAATGTCTCTAATCTTGAAAACAACAAGCTGTCCAGGCATATGTGGTCACTTTCTGTTGAGGTGAATTAGAGTTGTGACTTTTGTAACTCCTTAGTGGAAAAGACCCTGTGTGATCTTGAAAAGGGTCAGCGAGCCGGCTTTGTTGGCTCTTATAAGGGTCTGTTTTTGTGTTATGAAACAATCATATACAGTTGAAACCAGAAGTTTACATACACTATCTAAAGGCACATATGCATATTTTACTCACCATCTGACATGAAGTCAGAATAAACCTTACTTTTTTATGTCAATTAGTATTACCAAAATTATTTATATTTGCCAATTGCTAGAATAAGAGAACTTTTTTTTAAGGCATTTTTATTACTTTCTGCAAAGTCAAAAGTTTCGATACAATTCATTAGTATTTGGTAGCATTGCCCTTAAACTGTATGACTTGGGTCAAGTATTTTGAATGCGGCACCTTCAGGTATCTAGAAATTACACCCTAGGATGAAGCAGACTTGTGCAAGTCCACAATTCTCTCCCTGATATTGTGGCTGATTTCTTTTAGACTTTCCCATGATGTTACACACAGAAGCATTGTGTTTCTGTTGTACAGTAGAATAAATCCACAGGTCTGTCTCTAACTTCTAAAGACATGCCATCATCGTATGGGCTGTCCCAAGTTGTTTAAAGGTATAGTAATCTTAGTGTATGTAAACCTGTGACTTTGCAGAGAGTAATAAAAATGCCTTAAAAATTCTCTCTCATTCTTCTGGCATTTGGTAAATATAAATAATTTTGGTTCCTAATTGACCTAAAACAGGTAAAGTTTATTCTGATTTCATGTCAGATAATGAGGAAAACATGCATATGTGTCTTTTTATATAGTGTATGTAAACTTCTGGTTTCAACTTTATGTAATTGCCATCCGCACCATATAATCAAGGACTAGTCCCTGTGGGGCAAACCATTCTAACCATGGGCCAGCATCTTTCTAGACTGTCCTTTTGGGTTACACCCATATACATTAACCCCTTAATGACTGCTCACTGTCTTTTGACGTCGGCTGGTGCAGGTCGTTCATCCACAGCGATATCTTTTGCGCTGGGATCAGCTGCGGCAACGGGTGCCGCAAACTCCGATGTCTGCAACGACGCCAAAAGACGTCGCTGTGGATGAACGACCTGCACCAGCCGACGTGTAAAGACAGTGGGCAGTTAATAAAAGTTAATAAAAACACAAAATGCATTGTAGTAAAGAAAATGAAGGCAATAAATGACTCCAATAAACCCTAGACTTTCTCTGATTTACTCTTGTGCGCTAGCAGAAAGAATCACTTTGCCACCAGTTGGTGCTCTTAAAGGGTGGGTAGCAGTAGTTAGAAATCCACGGCACTCCAGTTGCATTTGAAGATGACATCATTACAGGCGTTTTTTCATACAGTTGCTGAATACAGTGCAACCCTCAACGTAACTAGCGTCCTAAATGATATAAACCGAGAAAAATGTGTTTGCTCGCACTCTAATGGAGAGAGACACTTGACAGGAGAGAGCTGCGTCCCAGCATACCTCCTGCCTAAGGAAGGCTGAACGGGAGCCGAAATGTTGTCTTCTAGTCTGGATTCTCTATAAATTTATGACGCCTGTTCCCCAGAGGGTTGCATTGTATTTTATAACTATGTGAATAAGCACTTCTATATTTTCAAATGCAGTTGGAGGTGCTGTGGTTTTCTATGTACTGATACTAAAGGACTAAATGCCCATCTACAGAGCACCCATCAAAAGATAAAGGCATGCAAGACTATAATATACCGCTTTAAGCAGGGCTGTGGAGTCGGAGACTATTTTGCAGGAGTCGGAGTCGTCATAAAAGGGACCGACTCTAACTCCCAAAATATATAATAAGTTGGTCCAGTTAGTTTGATGCAGTGCAAAGAGCAAGAGGCATTGGGTCCGGCCAGTGCTACTGCTTCCATATCTTCAGCCTTGGCACATGAGGAGTGTAATTGATGACATGGAGCAGGCAAAGCGCTGCCCCAGGGGAAAAGATTCTGCTTCCAGGGCACACATTTCAGCAAAATGTTTCACCTGTTTTCAAAAAAGTAGAAGAGTCCAACCATTCATCAAAACTGACTGTGGCTGAGGCAATCCTTTATACCCTGACATTGTTAGAGATGTTGCCCCTGTGGTCACTGCTTTGCCCCCACCCAATTTTAGTGTAGAGAGGGCCGTTCTCTAGCCTGGAAATGAGATCAGATGTGAGGTCATGTATGCAGGATCTGATGGAGGCAATACTATTTCTCAGAACAAATTCAGAGACTTCACAAATATTCCTGCAGTGTTTTGCATAATTACAATTTTTTTTTATGTCCTAATGTCATGTCCAATAAATATATTTTACACTGACAAGCAAAAGGGTAACAATGTTTTGAACTTGTGACTTTCAGGCTCATATCTCACCATCCACTGCTGTAATTTTATATACAGTCATCTTAAATCTTATACATAAGTTTGACTTGCAAGTATTTAGCATCTGCTTAGTTATAGTTTTGCTCCTAAAAATCAAAGTGTTAATTTTTTATTATTTTGTTAGTATTTGGGAAATCCACCTTTGGTTTTCAGCTCTGCCTGAATCCTTCTGGGCTCTGACTCAGATTCAAGCACATCTTGACCAAAATCTGATCCCAGGTCTCTTCTACACATTCCCAATGTTGGTGCAGACTGGACTTGGATACAAATACAGCTTTTTCTTCAACTCTACCCACAAGTGTTCAAAAGATCAAAACATTGTTACCCTTTTGCTTGTCAGTGTCCTACCTAAATAGCTTGATTATTGTATCATAAGGTGACAATTTTACTACAGTAAAGTTATCACTTTAACATGTGTCGTGTATGAGGGAGTCGGAGGTTTGGGAAATTGAGGAGTTGGGGCTTCGGCTTGCCGACTCCACAGCCCTGGCTTTAAGGATGGACGACCTCTTGGAGTTCAGGTTTGTCAGGAAGCTGGAGAATCCCTCAAAAAGTTATGAATGCTCTTTAAAGGGGTTGTCTCACTACATTGATTCATCTTACCTTGGTTTCATTTTGAATTCAGGGGCATGTTCACTGGCTTCCACTAGGCTGCAGTGAAGGCCAGGTCTGTAGCTATAGCAACCAATGCTGGCAGCCTATCAGGAGAGATCACAAGGGTCTGTAGCTATAGCGACCTGAGGAGCTGATGCAGCCCATACAAGAGGGGATATCTAGGAATAGGCAGAACATTGTTAATGGATATATACATTGCAAAGTGGCTTGTTTTTGCCAGATCTTTAACCTAAAAAGCAGCAATCCTTGTAGTGAGACAACCCCTTTAATATTCATTGAATGCTGGCAGGGGTCTATGAACCCCAGAAGTTTACCATGATCACTTACCAGAATTTATGCTGCATCATTTTTGATTGTCCTAGTATACAGTGTGCCTCTGCTGTTCAGATACAATGTATCACCATCAAAAACATTACTCTGCTGGTGCTCATATTCCTGGATAATTTGCTGGCGTTGTAAAAAAACTTTTCTGACTAAAATCGGGCTTGAAACCTAAGGCGGACTGTAAAATACTGGTCGGATTCTAATTAGAGTCCAGTCTGTTGTCATGTTTTGTCCTGTAATTGGCGCAGCTTTTTGCCGCTGTAATAGGATCCACTGGTTTCCACCTGATTATAGAACATGTTCAAATTTTTTCTCATATCCGAGCTGTGTAGACTATAGCGCTGATTTTCTATTGAGGTCTATGGGGATGGTTTCAGTTGGATTTTGGCGGGACTGTACTCCAGTCCTGTGGGGACATAGCCTAAAGGCATGTTTACACGACGGATTTGAACGAGGTTATGGCCGCGGGTTCTGACGCGGTTTCCGCGGCCAAAACCACGTCCAAATCGCGCCATCTTTATTAACATGGTTTCCTATGGGAAACCGCATTAATATTCACACACCGCAGGTTTGGCTGCGGCCTTGAGAACTCTCCTGCCAATTCTTGACAGGGAGTCCTCAGCGCGGCCGCCGCGGTTTTCCCCCCTGCCTGCTGATTTGCATGGGGGCAAACCCTCGCCGCAAGCCGCGCCCCAAACCACGCCCCCACTTGCGCCACGGCCGATGCCGGGAGACGCAAGTTTTCGGCGAGGCTAGGACTAGGTTTGCCCGCGGGAACCGCGGCCAAACCCGCCGGGTGAACAACGTCTAAACGTAAGTGAAAGTCGCAGGAGGGTGATTTTGAGCGAGTTACCACATTGAGGTTCCGTCAATGGCTCCTGGAGTGTGTCCTTGAACCGTGCACTATCTGGGTTATTTTTACTTATGTGGCTGATGGAGTGCAAGGGTAAAAATAAAGCCTCTCTTACTGGGGATTATTTCCATTTTTATTTTAAATACAACCGGGTGATGGGTTTAAAATTAGAGGTGAATCTTGCAAGAAATTATTTTGGTGCCTTTTTTTTTAGTAGCCAGTTAATATCTGCTTCTGTTTTAAAAGTTAAGCAATTAAGTGATTTTATAGACCACCACTATATTTGTTGTATGATGCCCCTATGTTGTCCTCTTACCCCTAAAGTTTGTACATAAGGGCTTTACGGTTCCTACTGGTGGAGTACCAGGAGTTTCGGGTAAACCTCACTTCCTTTTTTCATATTCTAGACTGCATGCTATACAATCGTTTCCATGGAGAAGCTTAAAGGGGTTTTGCCACGAAGTGAGTTTGTCTGCTCAGAAGAGAAGATAAAGAAATAGGCAGCCTCACAGAGGAGAGGGAGGAGGGGCTGAGAGAGGGCCAGGAAGCAGAGAGCGTGTGCAATGTGTACTCAAATAATGACATTACAACCAGTGGATTTTCTATACAAAAGAAACAGGATCTTTCTCCACAGTCCCTAGCAATCTCCTTCATGTTCCCTGTCATCAGATAAGGAGTGCAAACACGCAAGGGCGGCCAGATCAGCTCCTTCAACTCCTCCGGTCGTGTCTAATGTAAACTTTCAGGAAACTAAGAGCTTCTGATTAAGCCTGTAGATGTCACAGGCTTCACTTTTTTTAATGACATTTATTTAGAAAAGTGATTAAATACCCATTTTGGAGGATTCCACGTCAACATTACATCGTGGCAAAACCCCTTTAGAAGGATTGTCTGAGAAACCCAAAAAGTAAGAATATCGAATGGAGGAAGACTAAAGAAAAGCAGTAAATCTATGTCAAATTACAGTGTCTGAACTACTTAGAATTGCTGTTATATTACGTATTATCGCCATGCTGGATCCTTCTCCTCACTGGACTAATGGGCAGAGCTACAGTGACTAGGCGTGCTGTTTGAAACCCAGCTGAGCTATAGATTCCATATACTTGATCCATACCAAATTTTTGTGTGCACAGCCCTCAGTCTCCAATCTACTCTGCAGAAGCGTCCCTCGTGCCACAAGTCTGTCTGACTGAGCAGAGCACATGCTCAGTTATGTCAGTGGGCCTAACCAGGAAGTAACTCAGTCTGTCCTACTTCCTGTAGGACAGGTTTCTGCTGAGAAAGGAGCCCGGCGGCCAATTTCTTCTATAATGATTATCCTCTAGACAAAACTAGAAGACTTTTCTAATTTACGATATTTAGGAATTTTTTTCAATAGGACATGTAGTTTATCAATTTTTTAGTTTTCCTGGATAATCCCTTTAAATGCAAATATTTCCCTACAACCCTCTGATTACTTTATTCACTCCACACTGTTGCCCATAGCAGCCAGTAAGAGGCCATATTTAATTTCTCCAGTGCAGTTTCAGTTCAAAAGTAAAAGCTGGACTGATTGCTATGAGTAATATATCCCTGGCCATACATACTTTATTGGAAGCGGGGGCCATAATAGCTTCTGCAACTTTCTTTTTTATTTTGAACATCTCTGCTTGGACACCTAGATTAGGAAAACCTGCCTTGTTCTCTCTACCTCCCTGCACACTGACTTCTATAGGAGAGTTTTATAGACATAGTCTGACCTGAGAAGTCAATAGGTTCCTTCCTGTTCACAAGCTCTTATGTCCATGTAGCTGCTGTAAAGTATCTCTCTAATTGGTGTAAAAGGGGTTTTGCCACGATGTAATGTTGACGTGGGATCCTCCAAAATGGGTATTTAATCACTTTTCTAAATATGTCATCAAAAAAAGTGAAGCCTCTGAGAGCTACAGCCTTCCTAAGATGCCCTTGGTTTCTGACAGTTTACATTAGACAGGACCAGGAGCTGATCTGGCCACTTGCAATGTTTGCGCTTCTTATCTGAATGCAGGGAACATGAACTAGCTTGCAAGGGACTGGGGAGAAAGATCTTGTATCTTTTGTATAGAGAATCCACTGGTTGTAATGTAATTATCTGAGTAAACATGTAGATGCGCCTTAGCTCTCTTCTCAGCCCCCCTACCGCTCTCCCTGCAGCGTTCCTTGATGAAGGAATGAAAGAAGGCTGCCTGCTGAGCTTATCTTCTCTCCTGAGCAAATAAGAGGGAGAAATAAAACGCATATAGATTGTGCACGACACAGTTTTCCTCTGTGGATTAGCAAAACAATATCTGCTCAACTACAGAGACTGCGTATCAGGAGCGTGCATGGGAGGTGGAGTGATGACATCACAGAGGAGGTACTTGTTTTTTTTAAACACGGAAACACAACGCCCCTTTTTTCAGGCCTCAAGAGGCGAGTATCAGCCTGTTAGGTAAGGAACTCACTTCTTGGCAAAACACCCTTTAAAGCAGCTTAGGCAAGATGGCTGCCCTCATAATTCTATACAGGCTGTCTCCGACTTGCATCTATCCCATATTTACAAACGGAGACTTATGGGGCATGCTGTCACTTGTAGTTCCATGTTACACAGCAGATAGTAGCTGTGGAAAGACAAGTTCCAGCATGCCACAGGAGCACATGAGGTGAGATCTTCTTAGTAGGGGCACAGACAGCAAAACAAATGTAAAAAGCATTCCCTGCACTACCCAAAACTTAAAAAAACCAAAAAAAATAAAACATTTTGTGCTGCAGTTACATTTAATAAATACACTTGTTCCGACTTAAATACAAATTCAACTTAAGAACAAACCTACAGTCCCTATCGTGTTCATAACCCAGGGACTGCCTGTACAGGCAACAAAATTGACAGTCACGGCGAAGTAGAAAAGAATATGTATCAGTATCTCATTTGAATTGGTAAAAGAAATAATATTGGTGATAGATTCATTTTTAAGGACGTAGCTTTTTTCCTGGCTTTCAACCTAGCTGGGAAAAGACCATAGCCTGATAGAGGCGGCAGTGGTCATCATGTCGCAGGGCTGCTACACCACAGATACAGTATTGGGTTAAAGGGGTTTTGCCAAGAAGCGAGTTCCTTTCCTCTTATCTGTTCAGGAGAGAAGATAAACTCCGCATGAAGCGTCATGGGGGGAGAGGAAGGGGGCGAGCAGAGAGCGAGGAAGCAGGGAGCGTCTGCAATGTTCACTCAAATAATTACATTACAACCAGTGGATTCTCTATACAGCAGCCCGCCTCATACACTGCACTTTTCTCCCCAGTCCCCCCAAAGCTGTTCATGTTCCCTGTCATCAGATAAGAAGTGCAGACAACGCAAGCCCGGCCAGATCCGCTCCTGTCAGTGTCCTGGTCGTGTCTAATGTAAACTGTCAGGAAACTAAGGGGGACTAAGCAATGCTGTAGTTCTCACAGGCTTCACTTTTTGCAATCGCATATATTTAGAAAAGTGATTAAATACCGTTTTGGAGGATCCCACGTCAACATTACATCGTGGCAAAACCCCTTTAATATCCTGGATCTTCCCTTTGTCTCTTGCATTACTCCTGCCACTTCCCAATCCTGTTCTGTGGTATCTGGTTATTGGCTGCTCTTCTATTATGAATGTAGTTTTGGGCTGTGTGCTTGACAAGTGAAGTGCAGATGGTGTGTGTGTGTTTAGCAGGATGACTTGTCTCCGGTTCTGTACATGTGTAGCCTTGTTCCCTATATAGTGCTATGGAATAAAGGCAGGGCCCAGGATTTCCTTGTAACTCCCTCTCTTTCCCAGCACAACAAACACTCCCATACTTCTCTCCGTCTGCCACATTTCCTCTCCGCTTTATCTGGACTAATCCAGACCTGCATTGTTCCTTCCCCACGGGTGCTTGTACTCGCACAAACCCAAACTTTGTAAAAAGGCGCACTGCTCTGCTGACATTCCTGTTAAAGGGACACTCGCCCACACAAGTTTCCAGCCAGCAGTACCACATTATAGCTGAACCTCTTTTATAGCTCTTATAGATGCTAATTGCTTTTTTTATAACTGTAGGCATTTTTTTCATAACATGATCTCTAAAGCTTCCTGCTTTATGAATATATTGCCAGAGCTACAGTATGTGACCGGGTACGTAACTCTGATAGTGCCAACTCAGACCCATCAAACCTGGTTGTAGTGTGTGTGTGTGTGTAGTGTGTGTTTGTAGTGTGTGTGTGTGTGTGTGTGTGGTTTTTTGTTTTATTTTTTCCCCTTTAAATTTTTTGTCTTTTTTTTTACTTTACAGAATTTTCAAACCATTAATAAATTTTTAAAGTAACCACTTGGGACTAAGATACAGAAATGTTCGCTGTTCTCTTCCAGGCCCAATAAGGGCCCAATAGAGTTGTTATCAGCAGGACCTAATAAATGTAAAGATAGCTACCCTCTACACTCCAGTGCTGATAAAGAGTTAACCCATTTTTCTTTCATGTATTGCTCTGGTCATTGCCCTGTTAGTGTAGTCTAATCTTTATCTCGACCTGTCCAGAAAACGTCATTGTTATTACCTACTATTTGTAAAGAGACATATGAAATAAAAACTTTTCTTGCGCACAACAAAACAGGAATAGTTTTCCAAGCCCTTCAGGATTTTAAAAATCTTTTAAGTTTGAATGTCTTTTCCTTAATTGCATTGTACTGCTGAAGTAAAAATCAAATTCTGATTTAAGAAAACTTCTACATATCACACACGACAATCTGTGTGTGGGGTATGTATATTGTATGTATATATATATGTTAATATATATGTATAATATGTGTGTGTGTGTGTTTTGTATATATATAAATATATATTATATTATATATATATATATATTATATAAATTTCACACCACACAGAGTGCCTGCGAAAGATTCCCCCCTTGAACTTTTCAACCCTTTTCCCACTTTCAGGCTACAACATAAAAGAATAAAATGTAAAAAAAATTTTTTTTTTTTTTTTTTTTTTTTGAAGAATAAAAAAGTGGGACACAATTGTGAAGCGGAACAAAATTTATTGGATATTTTAAACTTGTAAAAAATAAAAAACTGAAAAGTGGAGCGTGCAAAATTTTTTATATATATATTATATAAAATCTCACACACAAAATTTTTTGGGGGTGGAAATGCCCCAAAAAACTACATTTTTGGGAAAAATTTTTTTTGTTCTTCTACTCGGGGTTCGCGTAAGGATACATGAGGGTTTTTAATAGAAAAACGACTTTTTCTGAAATCGCCTCCTTTTTTTTGGCCTGTTGAATGTTTTCCCGGGAGAGCCAAGGGGGACCGGGAGAGTTGTCCGGTGGTCTAAATTCTTTCCTGAGCAAGGTGAGCACTGTCTTCCATGTTCTGTTACTGTACTAGGACCCATAGGAAAAGCATAGTCGTGCAGCACATCTTTGGTACAGAGGTGCCGGTTGGAGACCTTTTCCATAGGTTTGTGTGGTACCTGTGTTGCTTTCTCTGGGGGCCAGAAAGGGCGCTCCTAGGGACCACTGGGTCCCCTTTTTCCTTTGTGATCCTGCAGATCCTTCATTCATGTGTTCCTACAGCTTGCATGACGTTTTGTTGTTTGACAAGCTGTGCATTGCCAATGCTAAAGCAGACGTCACGGGACTAAAATAGAACTTTTATTTCCTCCCCATGTGAAGCCAGCTGTGTTGTAAGGGACGCTGGCGCTCTGAAGTGTCTTTGTCTGCACATGTCAATGGGGAAAATAGACTCTGCCAGTTACAGATCTCAGTCCTTTCCTGTTTTAAACTTTTCCTCCCCCCGTCGATTCCTTACTGGATATTTACAAGTTTGTAGCAGCTTAAATATGAGCCTTCTGTTTCTGCAGACCTTAGGATGTCCCACTGCAGGGGCAAAAAACGCCTGAAAACGAATACTAAAAACGTTCATGAAACTGAGTTCCTGTCCACTGCCTGTCAAAAGCAGCTGAAAAAACGACCGTTTTTTTCTGGGATTTGTGTTTTTTTGGCGCGTTTTTTACAAGCATTTTTTGCTGGTCTTTAAAAAGGGTTTTTTTGCCCGACCCATTTCATACCTCCTGCATCCAGCTCTTCGCTCTGTGTCTCAGAAGGGGGCGGGCGGGTTTATTTGAATTGCATAAAGTGACCCGCGGGTGACTCCCCGCCTTTCCCTCCCTCAAAGAAATTTTCTTTTTTTATGGTAAACTGTAAATAAACTCTTTAGCTAGAGGTAAAATTTTTTTGCCTCCAAGCAAAGGGTCTTTTTCACAAATCCCTGCAGCAAAAAGGAACCAAAAACCTTTTGGATTTTATTTCTCTTTTTTTAATGCACATACTTCATTGGGGTTTTTTTTTTTGTTTTTTTTTTTTTTTTTTTTTTTTGATTTGTTTGACTAATTACTAAGGAAAACAGAGGGGGGGTTTAGAATGACAACCCCCTGGGGTTTGAACATCTAGTCCCTAAGAGGAAGGGATGTCTGCCAGTTGGGACTCTCACCCCTGGTCGTACCCCCCTGGAACACGTAACAATGGATCACTAAAGGAGCGCTAAGAAAAAACGGTGGGGAGAATTTTTAAAAATATGAATGGTGAAAATTTTATTTTTTAATTTACAAAAAACCCCCGTAATTTTACTTGGCAAAACCCCTTTAGGCCTGTTTTTTAATGTATCATAAAAATTTAAACCATTGGATGTAACTCCACCCTACAAAAGGGTAAATAAAACCCTCTTTGCATTTTTTATAGATCTTTTAGTGTTTTTAAAAGGATTTTAGGGGCTAATAAATTATTTGGTTTGCGCCAAAATAGTTTTTTTTACGGGTTTTAGCCCTAAAGGCGCATTCCCCCCCACGGAAGAGGCAAATAGGGGGGGGGGGGGGGGGGGGGGGCGGCTTTTCCCCTTCATATTGCCCTCCCCCTTCACATTGGCGTGCACAGATTCCGTCTGGAAACCGGACAGAAGATTGTGCGGGCGGAAAAACCGCCGGACGGAGAGCCCATGCAGTCGGGACTGCTGCATGGGTTTTCTATAGAGCACCATTGTGCAATTTTTCGACCGGTTTTTTTAGGCGGTTGAAAAAACCGCAAAACCCGGCTGAAAAACCGGCCGAAAAAACCCCTGCAGGGGCATGCCCGAAAGGCCATTTTTTTAGGGGGTTTTGGGGCTAATAAAAAAACTATTCGCTTTTGTCGTTTTTTTTTTTTTTTTTTTTTAAAAGATTTTGCCGCTAAAATCCTTTTTAACATATTTTCCATTAGTGAAGTTATTAGCTTTGACCCGAAAAAATTTTTTTTTTTTTTTTACGGATTTTGGCACTAAAATACTTAACATATTCTGGCGCTAATAAAGTTAAAAGAATTCTAGCGGCAAATCCATAAAAATCCATAAAGAAAACATATTTTTAGCATCAGAAGCGAGAACTTTATTAGCGTCAAAATATGTTAAGAAAACTATTTGTGCCAAAATCCGTAAAAAAAAAAAAATTTTTTTTTGGTGTCAGAAGCGAGATGTGTATTAGCACCAAAATCTGAAAAAAAAAAGGATTTTTGTGCCAAAATCCGTAAAAAAAAAAAACATTTTGCCGTAGAGGAAGATAACTTTTTTTTTTTTCCCAAAAATGTTAAGAAAAGGATTTTAGCTCAAAATCGGAAACAAAAGGGATTGACGCCAAAATCCATAAAAAAATTTTTTTTTAGCAAAAAAAAAAATAATTGGGGAAAAAAAACTTTAGCACCAAAGCATGATCATTTTTTTTACAAAGGTAAAAAACAAGGGACCACAGACATTTGTGTAAATTTGATAAGGATTAAACCTTTGTTACCCCCACATAGGTGGGGCTTGGGGCCCCCTAGGGTTTTCATTAAAAAAACGCAAAAAAAAAACGCAGCGAAAACCGGCAAAAAACGCCCGGGGGGGCGTTTACATAACCCTGTAGTAAATTTTTTTCCCCGGGCTCGGGCTTTTTTTTAGGCATGTTGCAAAAAAACACCCGTAAAAAAAACACAGAAAAAAAAGCTGGGTGTAGACACAGGAGGGTTTTTAAAATAAAGTCGGGGGAGAGATTAAAAAGGGATTAGAAAAAAAAAACCTGAAAAAACGGACGTTTTCTGTGCATTAGACGACCCTTAGTCTTTTATGGGCCCTAAAAATTTTGGGCTCCTCCATGCACTCTATTTTTACAAGTGTTGTGTATTACTATAGAGGATTTCATGTGGCTGCTGCGTGAGAACCGCCTTAGGCCATAGCCACACAGCGTGTTTTCTGGAGGGTAAATACACTGTTTAATATGTGGCACAACGCTTTGACTTCTATCTACCCACAGATTTTCCGCGTTTTAAGATGGATTCTAGCCCTATCCAATGGGGCTAATCCATGTTCTAGCCCCTGAAGGGTTTTGGCACCAAGTATGCTCAGACAATGCTCATATAGTGTTATTTTTTTTTTCCTTTTTGTAACGTCATAGTTTTTTGGAAAAAAACATTGATGATGCATGTTCCCATACACATCAGTGTTACGTTTAAAATGCATTTTTGCATGCTTATTTTGGTGCATAAAACATGTGCTTCCTAGCTACAAAGAACGCCATGTGAATCCAACCTATGCGAGTATACAGGCAGTCCCGAGGTACAAACATCTACATATGACTCGTACTTAAAGACGGATGCTATTTTCGGGATGACCCAAGTGTGATGGGGACATCGCACCCCCTTTTTCTTTAGTTAACCTTTGCTCCCACGATCCTTTAGGGGTTTTGCATGCTATACGCGTCAGACGTTTTGCACATATTCCATCAGACTCTCTTCTTCCAGATGTGACCGGACAAAGGCTGGCCCAGGCCAAAACGCTGCATGCATGTCTGGATTTACAACATTGCTATTTGCAGGATTTCCATTGATTGCTGCACCATGGAAACTCCTTATTCATTTAATCTATACGTTTGTACATTTATGTAATGATATACATTTCAATGAGGTGTGTCATGGATTTACTAAAGTCTTATATGAAAACAAGGAGAAATGCATAACCAAGGTTATTTCCTTAAAGGAATTGTCTCACCACAGAGCTAAAAACCGCTTTCATTCGTGCATCCTCTCCCCCCGGTCGGGCTTGGTTGGTTTTGGGAGTGTTTTTCTTTTCCCACTCCTTTTTAAGTGTTGCTAATTACGCGATATGAAGCAGGAAAGTTTTTGAAAGGAGAGAAGCTCAGAGTAAATAAAAACGTATTTTAGTTCCCCCTTTTGTTTTGAATCAGATAACACTGAAGCTCTCAGGCTGATGATGATGTAAATCCCTGCTATCAGATAAGACAAACAGCAGGGCAGAGCAGGAGGTAACCTAGAGAGACCTGAGTGCACTCAGAACAGATAAGATCACTCTGATCTCTTCAACAAAGAAAAATAAAAGCAATATATTTGGAAAACGTCTTCAATTACTGTTCCTTATATATTGAAAGCTAATCCCCTCTAAAGGACAGGGGGTAAAACAAATGTCGTAGGGGTGGTGACACATCTCTGCAATAACCAATATACTATATCCAGTGTGTATATGTACTGTAATATATATATAAAATGTGTGTGTAAACTATGTGTATTGGTTACGGGTTCAAAACAAAATCCAATTTAAAGGGGGGTCTTCCCACAATGAAAATGGCGACACGTCACTCAAACACTGCAAGTACCATAAAGAAATGGGAGGGTGCTATACTCGGTACAATGATAGAAGTAAAGTTAGAGGGCGGCTCAAGCATCGCCCCCCTAAACTCTTGCACGGTCGACTCATTTTGAGAAAGCCTAGTGACATTCGGTGAAGTAAGGGCTCATTCTCAAGGTGATTTTTTGATGCTTATTGTGGGGTGTATTATGCAGCGCTAACTAAGCCCCCGGATCGCCTGTCGAAGAATCCCATTGGCTACAACGCAAGTTTTTACTTAAAGGGGTTGTCTCAATACAAGGGTTGCTTTTTTTTTGAAGATCTTGAAAAACAAGTCCAATTGCAATATGTCCATTAACAGTATCCTACCTATTTGAATATCCCTCTGTATGGGCTGCATCATTGCTCAGTAGCTATACTACGGACCTGTTTGACTCTCCCGACAGGGTGTAGCACTGGTTGTATAAGCTACAGACCTGCTTCTACTGCGCCTAGTAAAGCCAGTAAACACGCCCCTGAATTCAAAGTGGAACCCGAAAACAGGGGGCCCAGATGAGATGAACAAAGTATTTAGACAACCCCCTTTAAGTATTTTTCGGTGCGTACTGTCCGTGCCGGGCATTTTAACAATCAAGTATAGAGACAGAAATCTTCCTTAGGCAGTCCACGTTGTTTCCTCGTTGTAATTCAATGTTTGCAAGTGCAGAATTTTAAACGAGGAACCAACGCATTTTCAGCGCTGGCAGTGTGAACGTCCCCTTACAATTCTGTCTCCTATTGCCTAGTATCTTGTATAGTAGATCTGCCTAACTCTTCGACCAGATTAACTAGGACGGTTTGTCCTTCAAGGACTCTAGGAAAGCTTGGTGATGCCTCTTAAAGATGTATGGTCATCCAGCCTTCCTGGAAGCTGTAATAGCCGTGATAGATGATGAGCATAGATACTGAGATTTGGGTCTTGGAAAATCTTGCTCTAATCCCTCCAGGGTCACTATTCCAGTTTCATATTTTCCCTATGGCTGCATCACATTGCAGATTAGACTGTGTAATGAGTTCCTCTGCTGCTTTAAAAGGTTCTTTGTTTCTTGGAGAAATTCTCTCCTGTTCTGCGGATTCTTGGTTTGTCCGCACATGGAGGTTTTGTGAGGTCCTGGAGCTATTGAAAATTCTGCAGAGGTTTTTACGGAAAAGCTACCAGTAGGGCTTCTATGACCGTGCTTGAATGTATGCATTGATACATGGCTGTCATTTACATTGGTGTAAATTCTGCAGCAGTTTTCAGTGCATGTGAGTGGAGTTTTAAATACCCTACATGCAATAGGTAATAATCTCCGCACAATTAAAGGGGATCTATCGTTTGAAACTTTCGTAGACTGGAGCTGTTTCTATCTGTTCCAGCTTCAAATCCAGGGGCGAGTCTCTCCTCTCAGTAGGCAGGTCTCCCCTCGTTGAAGAGTTTTGACAACATCATTCTGTGTGAAGCCGTGGAAGGGAGAGGACGTCTTGGTTCTGAAGACCTCCTGCAATGTTCTCTTGCCTGGAGAGCTGTCACCTGCCTCCCAGGCTGCACAGGCTCCTTGTAAGCAGAACACCTTCATTGGTGAAAGCAGAACACCTTCATTGGTGAAAGCAGAACACCTTCATTGGTGAAAGCAGAACACCTTCATTGGTGAAAGCAGAACACCTTCATTGGTGTAAGCAGAACACCTTCATTGGTGTAAGCAGAACACCTTCATTGGTGTAAGCAGTGATACATACAGCCTGAACTGATGAAACAAATGTGAGAAATGCACGCTGTCCCCGCTCCCTCCCCCTCCGTTATCAGGTAGGAGGTAGAGCAGGCTGTGTTATATGTGGGGGGAGGGGAGAGCACTGTATAAGGTTGTGTTATATGGGGGAGCACAGAGTAGAAGGCTGTGTTATATGAGGGGGGAGGGGAGGAGCACTGTATAAGGCTGTATTATATAGGGGGAGCACAGAGTAGAAGGCTGTGTTATATGAGGAGGGAGGGGAAGAGCACTGTATAAGGCTGTATTATATAGGGGGAGCACAGAGTAGAAGGCTGTGTTATATGAGGGGAAAGTGAATCTAACAGCTAAGAGACTCAGTAATTGCCCAGGTCCTTCACATAGAGCCATCACTGGGAGATGAGTATAGAGAGGAGCTGAGACGGCCTTTATTATACACAACCATCTCGGGCAGCTCATTTCACTTTTGTTTTCCACAGCTCAGAGCGGAGTAAGTGCAGAGTGCAGGCAGCCAATCACAGTACAGGGGGTGTTTACCATACAGGGGGCGTGTCCGAACAGGCTGAATAACATATTCAGCCAATCACAGAAAAGGGGGCGTGTCCCGTCCAGCTGCTGCAGAAATAGCTATAGATGCACAGTTTCTAAACAAATCTATTAGTCAGCTCACTATGAAAAGAGTTTAGGCAAATACCTTGATTGAAGCACAGCACGGAGACTCCCAGTCAGCTCCTTCCTCGGAGAGTAGTAGCAGCAAATTGTAGTATGGATGCTCCAGCTTGCAGGCCGTCGCCGTGAAAACCAGATGATTGCAGCTTTCTTTAAAATCATGTTTATTTCATGCAATTAAAACATCTTTATGCAGAGTATAGAGGTTGCAGGTATGATACCCATAGGGGAAACAGCACAATGTGTTTCGACTTAGGCAGTCTTAAATCATTGTGAAGCAATGCTCTTTCCCCTATGGGTATCATACCTGCAACCTCTATACTCTGCATAAAGATGTTTTAATTGCATGAAATAAACATGATTTTAAAGAAAGCTGCAGTCATCTGGTTTTCACGGCGACAGCTTGTAAGCTGGAGCATCCATACTACAAATAGTTGCACAGTTTAGCTCATATCTACTATACTAAGTGACTTGGGTAAAGCAAACCTATCACAAAAGTGCTTATTTTTACTGTCCCCATCATTTGTCACAAGTAAACCCCTTTAATGGAGAGCTGCAGATTTACCTATTGGCGGCGCCTTACATGTATGGAAGGCTGGGTTGACACTTTTTTTTTTTTTTTTTTTTTTTGTAAATTTGTGGTGTTTTGCAGGTTTACATCCGATTCTATAAAGGAAAAAAATCGGTATTCTGAGGTATAAAGTGGTTGAGCCCTAGAACACAATAGAGCTGTTTGGACTAGGGCTACTCCATTTTCTGTACATAAAGCATTTATGTTTTAACACTACATTTGCTCTATTGTTCTCTATGGTATAGTCTCACTTCATTTTCGGCCCCGTTGCAGGCATCCGTCAGGATACCATAAAAAAAGCAGTACCACGATGCAGCCAGAGTGAGAACTCAGCTTTACATATGAGAGTTTATTGCAGATTCACAGTGGATTTGCTGTGAATCCTTGATAAAAGACAGTCAGCAGCATGTGGACTCGGCCTGAATATACGGTCTATCTGCGTTACTTGGCAGAGAAGGCCACTCTGGAAGCCAAAAGGGTTGGCTAGCTTGGGGTTCTTTAAACAGCCTTGTCGGTTGCCACTCGGAATACCCAGACATAAAAACTAAGAAGCCGCTGATTAGGTTGCTGCAAGAGGTAACTCAAAGGCTTGTGTTTTTCTGGCGATATTTTTCTCCTAGGTGTACAGGATTCCACTAAGTTCGGCATGTTGTATGTTTGAGTGCAGAATACATGTTTTCTTCTTGGCTGCTCAGAGAATACTTGTCATGGTCTCCGGTAACCTGGATTCTTCTCCTCTCCTCCACAGGTACTTGGTCGCTGTTTCTTGACTGTGATGCAGGTTCATTTTCAGTTCTTGTCGCAGGCATTGCAGAAAGTGCAGCCTTTTGCTGAAGCTATAGCACAAGAGCGCAAGAACGCTCCAGGATCCAGTGACTTGAGCCCCACAAGAGGGCTGGATGACGCGGTGAGGACTTGGCGCGGAGCTACCGAGGTAAGGCGGCAGGAACCTTTAGGTCAATCGCCTAAGAAACGGCACCCTTGTGCATGGAGGCCGCCGCGCTGCCCGGCACTCACACTTGACTCATATGGCATGAGAACAAAGCAGGCTGTTTAATAAAGGATATGATGTGTAGGAATCTTGCTCCGTTTATCAGCCCTCACAGGCTCGCCGTCACCAAATGATTCAAAGGGCAAGAACCTTTCCGAGTGAACGTATGAGATGTGGCACTGCTGTGAGTCACTGGACAATATGTAGCAGGCCGAGCTCGGCCTACAGAGTGCCGGACATGGGAGGCATCTGCTGGATCTCAAGGGGTTTTGGTTTTTGTCTTCAGTTCTTTGAAGATAAATGGAACAAACGCACCTGAATCCCTGCTTTGGGTTTATCTCGATCAGCTTGTCCTCGCTGGTTAGGACCAGTTGCTGTGGTGGAAATTCTTACAGAGGTCTGTTTTAGTAAATCAGGGGTTCACAACATTTTCTGCTCCAAGGGCCGCCATCTTCTATTGTTCCTCTTCCAGGGACCGCAGTAAATCTTACAGTATGTAATTGCCCAAAATGAATCGGAGGCCTTGGTTTCACTTTAGGGACTGACAGATCAGAATGGGGGGTCCCCTGCTCAGTACGTCAGAAAGAGGATGAGTCGCCTATTTTCATTGTCATTTTATGGGGTAATAGAATATCTATAATTGGTGAGAACCACACACATATAGCCTCCTGTTTGGATCCTCAAACCTATCAGACATTTTTATTGTGTATCTTGTGGATGTGCCTGGTTGTCAGAAATACTCCTTTGAGGAGGCAATTTGAGGATAATACAGAAACCGTGTTTACTGGATTGCTCAATTAGGTTGCTTTTAAAGAGAACCTGTCACATAGGTTATGCCCCCCCTTGCTGAGGACAGAAACAAGGGTTGGTCAGAACCTGCTGTTTTCCAGGGGGTGTCCCTATTCTTAAGATGCTGTAGTTTTTGTGTATTTATGGCTCAAATCTGCAGTTTTCCCGCCAAAAGTCAGTCATTTTTTTCAAAACCCCCCCCACCTGGAGGCCCCTAAGCCCAAAAACCTTTAGGTGGGGAGGGGGGGGTAACACCTCTCATGAATAAGATTTGAGGGGTAAATTTCTCTAAAACTCCCGCATCTTACGGATAAAAGGGCACAGCGCTGGAAACAGCAGGTCTGACACTAGCTTGTACTGTCCTCAGCAAGGGGGGGGATCATCTATGTGACAGGTTCCTTTTAAATGGCATATGCAGCGGTATAGTGCCAGTCACACAGTGCTCACCATAAAAGTGCCATAAGTGTAATGCAGCTGAGGCCAGAGACAAAGCACGTCTGTGACCTGATGGCTGAGGGCCACATGTTATGCACCCCTGAAGTAAATCCCTGGGTTCCCTATGAAATAACCATTCTGGAGCATCTTCTCTTATAACTCTGTGTTGTGCTGTTCCTCTGTTATTCCTTACTGAATCTGTCAGATAGTTGTTACTATTTCAGTTTTCAGAGTGGTGTTTCCCGTGTCACATTGACTGTCAGCACTAATTGGACAGTGTGAAACTGCAGGGATGCACCCACAAACGCTGACGCCCATCTGACAGATTTAGTAAAACATTTCTAGGAGGAATAACAGGGTAACAGCACAACTCAGAGTTAGAAGAGAAGATGCTCCAGAATTGTTGTTTCACAGGGATGTACTCATTGCAACAGGTCCTTTTTACATAAATGAGGCCATATCTAAAGTGAGCACAATCAAATTTTATGTTTTCAACCTAACTTCTTTATTATTCACATTTCTACAAATTAGTAGCAGGTACAAATGTAAAAAAAACACATCTAAAATGTCACAACTGTTATTCCATGCTGTATAATGAGGGGGAACTAGTTTTCGAATGGCTATGGCCACATGCCATGCTGCTGACCACCAGCTCATTCAAAAGGGTTTTTTAGAGAACGCCTACAAAGCCTGGATTCCCCCATCTATGCTTTTTTGCTCATTGACAATTCTGCCTTTTAAATGGGTTTTACCATCTCACAATTAATGTGGCAAGTTGATAGTTTGCTACAAGCCGTCCTTAGAGAATGGGGAGATAGCGTTGCTTGTGCAGCTCTCCCCCATTCATGTCTATGGCAGTGCGACATATACCGGGGCACGCATGCTCAGCTATTTTCAGAACACTAATAGAAAAGAACGAGGAGACCTGCGTAAGTGCGGGCATCTACCCGTTCTCTGAAGCCTACTCCTTTTGAGTTACCGGCTGGCCTCAGAAGATTTTAAGAGATGGCAGAATCCCTTTAACCTGAATTGCGTATTCAGAGTCCTACTGTGATGCGGTGTTTGACAACCACATGGGCCATATTTTGGTTGTCAGGTGAAATTCAGCCTGGGTTTAACACTGTGAGGTGTAAGGGTAGCTTGTCAGCAGGCACGCCGTGCCAGCCTTTATCTCATGCTGCTGTATCATTCCGAATTTTCGAGTAATAAATGTGGGCAGGGAACCTCCAATAAGTAACCACAGTAGTAATATGCATTTTAACCCCTTAATGATATAAAACAGCAGATTGTTAGTTGAATGCACAGACTAGTGATCATGTTTGTCACCCACTGAGGCTCCTGAAGAGGAGTCCCATTACCGTGTTTACTTGAATATAAGCTGAGGCACCTAATTTTGCCACAAAAAGACTGGGAAAACTTATTGATTCGAATATAAGCCTAGGGTGGAAAATGCAGCAGCTACTGGTGAATTTCAAAATTAAAAATGGATACCAATAAAATTACATAAGCCGGTATAGGCAGTTTA
The DNA here is from genome assembly GCA_025379985.1 of Phyllomedusa bahiana. Lineage (NCBI taxonomy): Eukaryota > Metazoa > Chordata > Amphibia > Anura > Hylidae > Phyllomedusa > Phyllomedusa bahiana. Next base: position 142,328 of record JAODAL010000934.1, read on the forward strand.
ATGTCAACCCATAGGCAGGTAAATATCCCCCATAGGCAGGTATAGACAGTTAAAAAAAAAAAAATATATATATATACAAGTACTCACCTCTCTCCCCAGCTGCTCCGAGGCTCTCCGTCATCTTCCCAGCACAGGTGGCGTGATGTCATCAGGCCACGCAGGCAGCATGATGATATAGCATGCTGCCTGTGCCGGATCTTCTGGAAGGCTGCAAGTCTGCCTCTGCTCCGCAACAGTATCTTCAGCTGTATCTGCTCCCAGAGGAGGCGTATGCAGCTGAAGAGATTTCCGCTGGCACCCGGGCCATGGCAGCCCCCGGATGCCGACGGGCGACTTGAGTGTAAATACAAGAAAGGCTTTTTCAGCACCTTATTTTGTGCTGAAAAACTCTTTTTATACTTGAGTATATTGATGCCGCGGGCTTCAGCCAAGCGTTGGCTGTTGATATTGTTTGTGACTTAGGCCTGCTATTATATCATTATGGTAAGTGTATAATTAAGTGCATTATGCCTGTTCCATGCTGTAAAGTTTCACCGAGGCCGGGTGTTCAGCATCTCCACAGGGGACATGGATGAGTCTCGGGCCAGTGCTGCCTCCTGCGTGTTACCAGGCAGAGGCGTTCTCTATAGTAGTTGGCCTGAGTCAGGAGGCGGCTCGTTCCTTTTGTTCTGGTCTGTGTGGATCTTTGTGCATTGTTTGCAGGGGGACATATCCGTCCACGTACTGACCTTTTTTTTTCAATTGGAGCGTTTGTGTTGTGTGGGAGACTGTGGTGGTGCCAGCGCGGGTGATGGCAGGCTACACCCAATAATACAGCTCTTGTCTTCTCACACTAGTTTATTTTTAGCATACATATGTACAGGGAACTCCGATTCACGGATAAGACTGAGGAATGTGAATCTGGAAGCGGTACACATTTTTTCCTTTTTTATAAGTTATTGACATCAGCCCCAATTTCTCTGCGGTGGGGGATTGCTGCTGATATTAACCAGGAATAGGTAAGAGCCTCAGAGCCTGCATGTTACTGCCGTCATTTTATCAGCATGGTTTACGTCCTGGAATTGTCTGAAATTCAGATGTTCCCAATGGAATTTTCCTAACTCTTGGAACTTTTTCAGACCTTTTTATTTTGGATCTCTAGTTGTTTTTTGTTTTTGTTTTTTTTAGCATGGGGAAAAAAAAATTGACACTTCACTTACAACAGGTACATTTTGCACCTTTTTAGTGTCTTTTTATATATATTTTTTCATCCATTTTCCACTGTGCCATAGGTTTTCATAAGAACATATCTTTTGTTTTGCTGAATACTTGCTTAACAATATGGATGAAAGCCATACACAGTACAGATGTGTAAACTAGACAAAATCGTAACCAGCGGTTATATGTGTTTGTGTATATGTGTGTGTGTATATATGTATCTGATCTCATTATTTCCAGGCTAGAGAATGGCCTCTCTACACTAACTTGGGTTGGGGGCAAACCCACAGGGGCAACATCTCTAACAATGTCAGGGTATAAAGGAATTGCCTCGGCCACAGTCAGTTCTGATGAATGGTTGAACTCTTCTGCTTCTTTGAAAACAGGTGAAAAATTTTGCTGAAATGTGTTTGCCGTGGGAGCAGAATCTTTTCCCCTGGAGCAGCACTTTGCCTGCTCCATGTCATCAATTACACTCCTCATGTGATGAGGCTGAAGATATGGGAGCAGTAGCTCTGGCCGGACCCAATTCCTCTTGCTCTTTACACTGCATCGAACTAACTGGACCAACTAATTATATATTTTGGGAGTCGGAGTCGGTCCATTTGATGACGACTCCGACTCCTGCAAAATAGCCACCGACTCCACAGCCCTGATTTATAGTCTCAATCATGTTCCAATAGATCCATATTGTTTTTAACACCTAGTGTTCAATAGGTTACATTTCAAAATGCATGTTTAATTTTTGTATAGGTTACATGTCTGTACCCCGTTTCCCCGAAAATAAGACACCCCTGAAAATAAGACCTAGTGCATTTTTTTATGCAAATCAGAGTTTGGCTGCTTATGCTGATGTTTGTGATGAAATCACTACAGTATATTAATATATGTTGATTTTTTTTTTTTTGTTCAACAATAAATGTGAATTCTTGTTCTTAAAAAATGACATCCCCTAAAAAATAAGTCTTAGCTGTTAGGCTATAGAATGTCGTATTTTGGCGGTTTTAATGGTTTAGGTATTTCAGCAAGATCACAGCAAAACTATAGTCTGTCCTTTTAACAAAAATTGAAAAAATATGGATGAAACACAGATCAAAATGCAGAACAAAAGCCATTTTCTTCGGCCTTAGAGCAAATTTTAGAACTAGCCGCTGCTCTACAATCTTGCTGTTTCTTACATTTTCGGGAAACTGTAAGGCTAGATTCAAACAAGACTTTTGCATTAGTTTTTTGATGCCTAAAATGGCACAAAGGTGCATGCAAAATGTCCCATTGCTTTGAATAGGAACACGCACCATTGGAGCACTTGTTTTTTTTTTTTTTTACACGAAAATTTTCAGCACAAAAAATGCGTCGCTTGAAAGGTTGCAGATTAGCTTCATTGGGTGGTGATGTCTGAGGTTGTCCCTCAAATTTTTATACCGTATTTCCCCAAAGGAAAAATTACTATAGCCTAACTCATGCTTTAGGCTAGGTTCACACGGCTTATTTGCGGCGCAATTACGCCGTGTGGACGGGGGCAGGGTGGGAGCGGGGGGCCGGCACCTCACCGGCCCATAGACTGTCATTACTAGCGGCGTGTATACGCTGCTAGAAAATGACCTGTCACTTATCTCCCCCCACGGCGGATTCGCCGAGCAGGGAGAGGAGACGTAATCCATAGTTGTCTATGAAAACTGTGGATTACCATAATGACTGGGACATATTCCAGCCGTAATTTGCGCAGTACGCCGCGAATTACGGGCTGAAATACGTCCCATTTTAAGCCGTGTGAATATAGCCTTAGAGTCTCCGGTTCCAGTCCAGAGCACTGGATTTGGTGTGCTGAAATAGTTTGCCTATACCTAACAATACAATCACATTTGTTGCCTTAGTCTTGTGTTTTTTGTGCACCCTTTGGTTTTTCTGGCAAAAAGTCGCCTGGAGGTGGAGAAGTATTGGTATCAGGTGTGATTATCTGTGTGCAGTGTCTGGGGACAGCAGTGACGATTTTGAAAATATCCTGCTCGTATACATATTTTATATGCTATATTGAAATATACAACCATGCAGGTTTTTTTTAATATGTTTACTGTTGCTATTATGATTCTTTACATCACATTTATTTTTTTAGAATTTTTTTTTTTAGGATGTTTTTTTTTTTTAGACCTCTACAAAAGGTTTTTTTTGGCACTATAATAAGTACAAACTAAATCAACTTGCAAGTGGCATAAAGGTAGACCAAAGTATCTAAACCTACTCTAGATTTATCATACCGTGTGATGTATCCGGTACACTCACTATCTAAAAGTATGCTGACAACTAAATTCCACCCCAAGTTTATTTTCATTGATTTCTATATAAAACTGCATCATAGTTCATAACACACTTTACTTATTCTTATGAAAGATGAGTAACGTCAATCCTTTTCTATGATTAAATGCCTATAGAAATCAATGGGAGCTTCAAAACCTTATCCAAAACATAGTCCACAAGTGAGGTGCGGTTTTGGACGCAGATCTGGGCCCAAAAACCCACCTGGCACAAAATTTGAATGCCGCAATAAAAACCTGTTGAAAACCACCCCTATGTATGAACACACCCTACCGGCCGGTTCACACGGCTTATTCAAGCCGTAATTGCGGGACGGATTCCGCCCGCAATACTGCTTGAATAAGGGGCGGGTGCGCGGTGGGGGAGCTGCCCGCCGGCCCCGTAGACTTTCATTATCCATGGCGCATATCCCGCCGGGATAATGGTCATGTCACTTTCTCCCCCCGCAGCGTATTCGCCGAGCAGTTAGGAGAGACGGAATCACTGTTCTCATAGAGAACTGTGGATTATCGTAATGGCTGGGACGGAGTGCAGCCGTATTGCAGCGCAGTACGGAGCACAATACGGCTACAATCCGTGCCCAAAATAAGCCGTGTGAACGGCCCTTAATTGTCAGATAGGATTAGAAAATCTGCCCCACTGATTCTTTCTGTGGATTTTACACTGGGGTGCACCGAAATCTTTATTGCACTTCATTTGTAAGTACCCCAAATGGCTGAGAGCTCTAGGTTCCACATTAGGGCCTCCCAGAGATCAGAATGGGGGTCACCTGCTTTGTACCCCAAAAAGAGAAGATATTTTCATTGTAGTTTTTGGGATTATAGAAGTGGCTGTTTCATCACTATAACTAGAGAGAACAACAAGGACCTCATTTCCTCCTGGTTAAGAGTCTTGAACCTACAAGGATACATTCACACATCTTATTTGGATGTCGATTCTGAAGCAGATTCAGAGCTAAATCTGCTTCAGACTCGACATCCAATCAGACTGAAATAGAGCTTACATCACAGGCGTCAAACTGCGGCCCTCCAGCTGTTGGGAAACTACAAATCCCATCAGGCCCAATGTTATAGACTATACAAATGCATGATGGGATTTTTATTTTCCCAACAGCTGGAGGGCTGCAGTTTTACACCCCTGGCTTACATTGTTTCCTACGGAAAATCGGCAGGTTTTCTTTAGCACTGATTTTTTTTTTTCTTTTTTTTTCTTTTCCCTTCGGCATGGAATCCGCCTCAAGAATTTACATTTTTTTTCCGTGCTGAAAAACCAAAAAAAAAACCGAATCCTCACCTCACATTCTAGTATATAAAAGGCTGAAAATATGCCTCAGAAAAACAGTGTGAAAGCCTCATCTGAAATACGCGATTACAGGTGCGGATTTTCCGATGAGGTTTCTGCCCTGGTTTTCAGCGTCCAAATTAGGCGCATGAACATACACGAAGACATTATGGTATATCTTGTAGACCTGCTATGAGTTGTCAGAAATAAATGCTCCTTTGAGGAAGAAATTGTGGGATAATCTAGAAAGTTTTTATTGCTCATATAGTTTGCTTAAGGGTGCTTTCACACAGTGCGTTTTTTAATGCATTTTTTGTGCAGGAAGGCACAGCAATTAATGCTGTACATTGCTGTGCAAAAATTGTGGTAAAAATCGTGATTTTACCGCGGTTTTTCTGCAGCAATGTACAGCATTCATTGCTATGCCTTCCTGCACAAAAAATGCATTAAAAAACGCACCGTGTGAAAGCACCCTAAAGGTCTTTTTTTCACTGTAAAGATTAGCTTTTAACATGTAGTGACAGATATTGATGATTTTTTCTAAATACATTGGTCTTGATTTTTACCTTGGTCATGAGATAAGAGATTTTCTCTCTCTGAGAGCAGATGGGTTTCTCTAGTTGCGTCCATATTTCTACCTCCTGATTAACATAGAGCAGGGAGTGACGTCACCATGGACAGCTCACTCTCCAAGCTGACTCATTACCTCTAACACGATTAGCTTTTGCTTACAGATAGGCAATTGTTTTAAATCCTCAGAGCACATGTAGCTTTGTTTACTGAAGATTTAATCTCCTACACATACATCTTTGTAATGGCTCAGCTAGTTAGAGAAGCTAAATGTGCTGATCACTTCTATAGAACCACTCACAGCCTGACAAATGCAGAGTAAGGCTGTGGCTCCGCGGCATAGAAAAACGATCGTATTTTTGGTGGTCTTAGGATTCTAAAACCGCTGAAAATACGATCGTTCAGACAGCGCATCTAATTGAAAAAAAAACAAAAAACTTTAGTTTACTTAGGTCATTCTTTTTCTCTGCTCATTTTCTGGCGCCGGCGTATTACACAACATGTATAATATTCCGGCGTTTTGAGTTTTGCCGTCGGTTTCCCATGCACTCAATTGTTTGGCCTGACTGCAAAAAAACGCGAACCGACTGCAAAACGTGACAAAAACCGCGTGCGTTAGACAAAAACCGGTCGACTTTCGGAGGGTTTTTTCCGTTGTGTAAAACTGCTTGTGACTCAATGAAACTGCATGGTGAGAAAACCCCTTAAAAATAGCATCTCCAGCCCTATATTGCCCTCCATACAATGCCATCAGTTGAATGCAGCTGTCAAAAGCATGTTTGTCTCCTGATGCCTGGGGTCTGCAAAGAGGGTCACTGGGGGGGGCACCCTTGATTTTACAGAAGTAAAGGTGCAGTATGAGGCGATTTTGCATATTGCTGTGAACAGTGGAAAAAGAAAATGGAGTTAAGAATTGCAAGTGCAACATTTTTTGCCCTAAGTCAAAGAATAATATGGAAGTCAGACGTACATGCACATTTAGTGGGAGGTAGAAAGCAGCTCTATGGGGGATGGAGTCTAGGAATGTAGATGTCTGTGGCTTAGATAAGTAATGCCATATGAGCCTAAAATCAGATCCCCTTTCCTCTATTGTCCTGCTGTAGTATTGGAATGTATTCTGTTTGTAGTAGGCAATGCTAACATTACATTGCACAGAGTCTCAAAGTATAAACCGTATCCTGCTCTACCGCGTATGTACCCTTAAACATGTGAGCTGCACGTCATGATTGCAGCCAGAACCAGTCATAAGCCACAGAAGCGTCTGCAAATGACAGGGAGGCTCCCCATCCACACTGCTGCCGCCCTCCGCAGCTACGTCATCTGTTTACTTCTAGCAGATCTGAATGGGCTGCAAGTTTCAGGGTTGTCTTGCCAGACACATTTCTCATGCCCAGGGCTGCCTGCCACCTCCTGCTTCACATTGCAAACCGCACCTGAACTGTGTGATCCTTTCTCCCACAGCTATTAACCTACAGTAACACTTGTCAGTACAGCTATGTGCAAAGAACTCGGGATCCGCTGATTTGTAGAAGAGCCTTCAGGTTAATCTGCAAAACTAGGTCAGATCAAGGCAGTGTAGAACCGCGGTCTCCAGAGAGCTCGGAGACTACTACAAGTCCCAGCAGGCTGCCGGAGCATGCTGGAAGTTGTAGTTGTCCGGCTGCTGGAGAGCTTTAGGTTGTATATCTATCTCAAATCGCTTAAGGTGGTATCTGTATGACGATTTTCACATATTATACTTGTAAGTGGCTTAACGAGGAACATTTGTCTATGTCCGTGTCACTTAAATGTTTACTGGAGCACCAAGTAAGCATAGAGTATGCATATAACTAGTGTCCCGTTGTATACAACAGCAATTGCCTTCACAGGGCTGTGGAGTCGGAGCCTACTTTGCAGGAGTCGGAGTCGTCATAAAATGGACTGACTCCCAAAATATATAATAAGTTGGTCCAGTTAGTTCGATGCAGTGCAAAGAGCAAGAGGAATTGGGTCTGGCCAGTGCTACTTCTCCCATATCTTCAGCCTCATCACATGAGGAGTGTAATTGATGACATGGAGCAGGCAAAGCGTTGCCCCAGGGGAAAAGATTCCGCTCCCATGGCAAACAGATTTCAGCAAAATTTTTCACCTGCATTCAAAGAAGTAGAAGAGTTCAACCATTCATTAACACAGACTGTGGCTGAGGCAATTCCTTTATACCCTGACATTGTTAGAGATATTGCCCCTGTAGTCACCACTTTGTCCCCAACCCAAGTTAGTGTAGAGAGGCCGTTCTCTAGCCTGGAAATCATGAGATCAGATGTGAGGTCATGTATGCAGGATCTGATGGAAGCAATATTATTTCTCAGAACAAATTCAGAGACTCCACAAATGTTTCTGTAGTGTTTTACATATTTACAATTTTTTTTTGTGTTCTAAAGTCATATCCAATAAATATATTTTACACTGACAAGCAAAATGGTAACAATGTTTTGGACTTGTTGTTTTCAGGCTCCATATCTCACCATCCACTACAGCTTAGTACATGAGGCTACTGTAATTTTATATACAGTCATCTTACCGATCTTACACATAAATTTGACTTTCAAGTATTTAGCATCTGCTTAGTGCTGCAGATTCTTTCCTGTAACTGTATTGTTACTGTTTTGCTTCTAAAAATCAAAATGTTAATTTTTATTATTTTGTTAGTATTTGGTAAATTCACCTTTGGCTTTCGGCTCTGCCTGAATCCTTCTGGGCTATGAATCAGATTCAAGCATGTCTGGACCAAAATCTGATCCCAGGTCTCTTCTACACATTCCCAATGTTGGTGCAGACTGGACTTGGATACAAATACAGCTTTGTCTTCAACTCCACCCAGAAGTGTTCAAAAGATCAAACATTGTTACCCTTTTGCTTATCAGTGTTCCACCTAAATAGCTTGATAATTGTATCATAAGGGGATAAACAGCCTGATGTTACCACCTTACTACAGTAAAGTTATCACTTAAACATGTGCCGTGTATGAGGGAGTCGGAGGTTTGGGAAATTGAGGAGTCGGGGCTTTGGCTTGCCGACTCCACAGCCCTGGATTGCCACACACTCGTCCTGCAGGGTGATGTTATGAAGCCACCTCGGTCATTACAGAATAATTGTATACAGTGGTCCCTCGAATTGCAATGGCCTCAGGATACAATATTTTTACCATACCATGGTCTTTCCTGGGACATTGCATATTGAAACCACACTTGCCATTCAATGTCGGAAACTGCTGATCGGTGTCTCATGTGATGAAAGATCCAGCTAATTATCATGAACATTTTTCTTTAAAAACCCAAGTATTAGTGAATTGCATGCAGTGATTGGTGGTATTACATGTTCCGTACTGCTCTTACATGTATTAGTGAGGTGCATGCAGTGATTGGTGGTATTACATGTTCCGTACTGCTCTTACTGGTATTAGTGAGGTGCATGCAGTGATTGGTGGTCTTACATGTTCCGTACTGCTCTTACATGTATTAGTGAGGTGCATGCAGTGATTGGTGTCTAGTAGCGCCTCTCTACAGTACAGTGCAGTATTACATGTCCTGTATTGCTCTTACATGTATTAGTGAGGTGAAGGCAGTGATTGGCGGTCTGGTAGTGCCTCTCTACAGTACAGTGCAATATTACATGTCCTGTATTGCTCTTACATGTATTAGTGAGGTGCATGCAGTGATTGGTGGTCTAGTAGCGCCTCTCTACAGTACAGTGCAGTATTACATGTCCTGTATTGCTCTTACATGTATTAGTGAGGTGCATGCAGTGATTGGTGGTCTAGTAGCGCCTCTCTACAGTACAGTGCATTATTACATGTCCTATACTGCTCTTACATGTATTAGTGAGGTGCATGCAGTGATTGGTGTCTAGTAGCGCCTCTCTACAGTACAGTGCAGTATTACATGTCCTGTATTGCTCTTACATGTATTAGTGAGGTGAAGGCAGTGATTGGCAGTCTGGTAGTGCCTCTCTACAGTACAGTGCAATATTACATGTCCTATACTGCTCTTACATGTATTAGTGAGGTACATGTAGTGATTGGTGGTCTAGTAGCACCTTTTTTACAGTACAGTGCAGTATTACATGTCCTGTACTGCTCTTACATGTATTAGTGAGGTACATGCAGTGATTGGTGGTCTAGTAGTGCCTCTCTACAGCATATTGTGGTATAACATGCTCTATACTGCTCTTTACATGGGCAAGGATTTGCGGCTCATTTATGCACCAGGTGAGGCCCCAAGTTTCTTATTTTCAGGTACATTGGGCCACATTTAGCAAAGCAGTCTAACAGTAAAAGTGTCTTTGTAGCTCATAGCAACCAAGCAGAGTACAGCTTTTGTTTTTCCAGAGCTAGTCGTTGGTTGCTAAGGGCAACAGACCATTTCACCAATAGACTGTTTTAATAAATGAGGCCCAGTGTGTACGTGACTCAAGGAAGCTCCTATCCTCACTAGAGCGCGTGATTTCCAGCAGCTCTTTCTGATGTTCTGTGTAAGGATTTTCTTTGTCTTTGTTCCCTGCTTCATTTTCTTTCGTTTTCATTTTGCATCATGTTGGTGACATTTTGGGCTTTCAGAACCAGTTATCCGTTTTCCATAGAGGTACGGTAGAAGAGTGAAGAAATTAGGCGATACCTTTTTCAGGCTGAGTATGTGTTTCTTCACTCTTCTACTACTTTCTGTGGCTAACACGGTACAACATTATACTACATAGAGGTACGGTGTCAGCATACAATGTTTCTCCTATTGTGTGGTGAGGGAGCACTGTACTTGACTGGTAGAGGCCATTGGCAGCAGTGATGATCTAGAGTTAGGAGGTAAAGAAATGGCAGATATTTACTTCAGCCTTTTGTTGTCTGTGTTGAACTCCTAAACATTACGTGACATGATGATATCCATGCGTCCTCCAGCAGCTCTGGTGCCACCCAGCTCTATACGGTATTAAGATAATATAGTAAAGCTTAGTGGGCGGTCATGTCCTGAATGACCCCAATCTCTCTGTCTCTGATACGTGTGTCATGTGTCTCAGCATATGACATTGATAGTGTGACTGCTTCCCTTCTGCTTGTGTGCCAGACTCGTAATGATATCTGATGTGTAAATTCCCCTGGGGAAGGGTGGGGAGCGCCATTGGTTGTGGTAGGAGATGGTGGACCTGATTGAGTCGGTATTTGTCCTGTTTTGCGCCTGTCCCCGCGGCCGTGGAGGGGGGGGGCGGGCGTTTTTTCTCTGCGATGAGCGGAGAACAGTCCTCCCCCCTCCTATTGAGGTGTTCATATTCCATCTTGAAACCGGACGGAAGAATGAACATGCTCGATGTCTTTTGAGCAGCCCACGGGCGGAAAAAACGCTCAACGGAAAACCTGTGCGGTAGGAATTGCTGCACGGGTTTTCCATAGAGCACCATCGTGCTCATTTTCGTCCGGTTTTTCAGGCGGTCTGAAAAACCGCAAACCGGCCGAAAAATCGGCCGAAAACCTGTGCCGTGGGGACATGCCCTTATAGTGCAAGAGGAAAGTATATAATGTGTGTTGTATAGCTGAGCCCACAGTGCATAGTGACCATGGCATTTAGTTTTCGGCAGAGGAATGGGGCTCCCTCTGTCACCCATGAGCACCCCTGCAACATGATTGCAGAGTACCAGTGGTTGCCATAACAACTGGAGGCCTCAAGTTTGTGTGTAATTAAAGCCTATTAGGCCCTGACAGGCTTACAGGCTGGGGTAGGGCATGTTCACACGGCTTAAGTTGCGGCACGCTTTTCGTCACGTATTGCGCATTACACTCGGCGAAATGTGTGCCGCAATTACGGTAATTCCTAGCTCTCCTAGAGAGCTATGGATTACGTGTCCTCTCCCTGCACGTACAACACGATCATATTGTATGTTCAGGGGGAGAATTGACGTGTCAATTGTTGGCGGCGCTTACGTGCCGCTGAAATTGCATGGCATTGGGGCCCCCCGGCCAACCCCCCCCCCCCCCTTCCCATGCTTCTGGTTCCAAAACACACGGCGTATTGCGGTGAGAACTATATGCGCCACAATAAGCCATGTGTACATACCCGTATAGTTATAGTATGTTCACACGACTGATTTGGATGCCAATTCGGGGGCGGGTTCAGCACTAAATCCATATCCAATCCAACTACAATCTGCCTCACTTAGTTTCCTGTGTATAATCTGTGGTGGTCAAACATGCCAACTCTCCTGCTTTTGGTGGGGGGGGGTCCCGCTAATGGGGGTCCCCCCCGCCGCCCTCCCGGCAGAGTTGGCGAACCTCCCGCCGCCAGCAGGCAGCGGGGGTTCTTTAAATGCGCTACTCTGGCGCCGCTCCTACAGGCGGGTGAAGCGGCCGCAGAGGCCGCTCGCCCACCCGGCGAGTCTCACTGTGCAGGGAGGAGGCAGGAGGGATCGTTCCCCTTCCTCTCCTCTCCCCCTGTATGTACAGCGCTGGTGTGCGCTGTACATACAGATCAGCGTCGCAGGGGGATACCGCGGCTAGCACCAATCTCCCCTGCGACACTGAGTGCGTCGGCCGGGAATGTCGGGCTGGCCACGCTGAAGGGGCTCTACCTGGTGAGTAAGTGACTTTTATTATTTTAGGGTTTTATTAGCTAGAAAGGGGCTCTACCTGGCTACTAAGGGGGGCATCTACCTGGCTATCAAAGGGGGGCGTCTACCTGGCTAGAATAGGGGGGCATCTACCTGGCTACAAGGAGCACTACCTGGTTACAAGGGGGGCTACTACCTGGCTATAAGGGCATCTACCTGGCTTTCTTCCAAAGCCGTTAGGCGGAGTGGGTGTGGCTTTTTGAAGGGGCGTGGCACACCAACAAGATGGGCGTGTTCAGGCAATTTTTTTGCTACGCGCGCCGCCCTCTTCAATCTCCGGCTTTTCCACTTTCAAAAGTTGGCAACTATGGTGGTGGTCTTCACAAGACACTGCTTTTCCTACTCACTGATTTCTTTTCATCACTGACATCAATTCTTGAGGAGGATTTCACGCTGAATCCTCACTTCACATTATAGGAGACTGAAAATTGGCAACAAATCCTCTCCTGCAATTCAAACTTACAGGTGGGGTTTTTCTGACAAGGATTCAACGTTGAATTTTCAGCATCTAAATTAGTTGTGTAAACGTACCCTTACATACACTAAGAACTAAATGTGGACATCTCAACTTTAGAATGCACGTGTCCAACTGTTCAATGTTTTAGTACTTCTTGATCTCTAACAAGGAGCTTAATGGCAAAATTCACAATAGGTATTTGATCCCTGAATCGCCCAATACATTTATTGGATCAATTTGAATTGATCCAATCGACATCATGAGACCAAGACATCACCTTACAATTGATCAATAGCACCTTGCCATTGCGAGGCTTCCAACAGGGTGCTCTTGGACGGAAGTGACCACTGAGCTTAGTGTCACAAGGTGTCATCAGCAGGTTGCAACAGAGAGACTGGTAATTTTTAATTATGATGAATGGTGAAAATGTTTCTCATTTTCAAGCTTCCCACGTCAATTTTACTTCGTGGCATAACCCCTTTAATGCAAAATTCACAACAGGTGTTTGATCCCTGAATCGCCCAATAAATTTAGGGGATCAATTTGAGTTGGAATTTAAACAGTCCTCTTCATCATGCTTCTCACATTTTGACATTATGAGACCAAGACACCTTACAATTGATCCACAGTACCTCGCTATTGCAAGGCTTCAAGCAGGATGCTCTTAGATGGAAGTGACCACTGAGCTTAGAGTGTAATCAGCAGGTTGCAACAGAGATAGAGACTGGAAGAGTCACACAAAGGCAAAGAAGTGGTCGTCCTTTGTCTCCATCACACACACTGATGAGCACTTCATTGTAAACAATGCCCTGTGGAACCAGATGATGAATACTTGTGGGTAGAGTTGATAAAAAAGCTGTATTTGTATCCAAGTCCAGTCTGCACCAACATTGGGAATGTGTAGAAGAGACCAGAGATCAGATTTTGGTCAAGATGTGCTTGAATCTGATTCAGAGCCCAGAAGGATTCAGGCAGTATTGAAAACCAAAGGTGGATTTCTCAAATACTAACAAAATAATACAAATTAACATTTTGATTTTTAGGAGCAAAACCGTAACAATGCAGTTACAGGAAAGAATCTACAGAACTAAGCAGATGCTAAATACTTGCAAGTCAAATTTATGTATAATATGGGTCAGATGACTGTATATTCAATTACAATAGCCTCATGTACAAAGCTGTAGTGGATGGTGAGATATGAAGCCTGAAAGTCACAAGTTCAAAACATTGTTACCCTTTTGTTTGTCAGTGTAAAATATATTTATTGGATATGACTTTAGAACACAAAAAAATTGTAAATATGCAAAACACTGCAGAAATATTTGTGGAGTCTCTGAATTTGTTCTGAGAAATAGTATTGCCTCCATCAGATCCTGCATACATGACCTCACATCTGATCTCATTTCCAGGCTAGAGAACGTCCTCTCTACACTAACTTGGGTTGGGGCAAAGCGGTGACCACAGGGGCAACATCTCTAACAATGTCAGGGTATGAAGGAATTGCCTCAGCCACAGTCAGTTTTGATGAATGGTTGAACTCTTCTTCTACTTTGAAAACAGGTGCAAAATTTTGCTGTAATGTGTTTGCCGTGGGAGCGGAATCTTTCCCCTGGGGCAGCGCTTTGCCTGCTCCATGTCATCAGTTACACTCCTCATGTGCTAAGGCTGATGATATGGGAGCAGTAGCTCTGGCCGGACCCAATTGCTCTTGCTCTTAGCACTACATCGAACTAACTGGACCAAATTATTATATATTTTGGGAGTCGGAGTCGGTCCCTTTTATGACGACTCCGACTCCTGCAAAATAGCCTCCGACTCCACAGCCCTGATTATTAATACATTTGTAGGAGGAATACCGGGAACCACACAAACAGGAATCTAAGGAAAGATACTCCAGAGTTCTCGGTTTCTGGAGAACACTAAGGGCATGTCCCCACTGCACGGGTTTTCGGACGTTTTTTCAGCCAGGTTTGCGGTTTTTCAGACCCCCTGAAAAACCGGCCGAAAATGAGCAAAAATGGGGCCCCTATGGAAAACCCGTGCAGCAGTCCCCACTGCACGGGTTTTGCCGTCGGACGGTTTGCCGCTAGCGGTACCCGGCAAATACATTGTAGAAGCACCACTTCCGTCCAGTTTTTGGACAGAATTCCTGTGCTTCTCAATGGGAGGGGGGGGGGGGGTCGCACCCAGCCCCTCTCCCCCCCCCCCACTTCCTCGTGGCCGTGGGGACGGGCGAATACAGACAAATATTGTTGTGATGGGGATGCGCCTAACTTTACCGAAACAACCTTCTAAGTGTCAAGTTTCTGTAAAGGAAACCAACTGTATGCAGACTTAAAGACGGTACATGACTAAATTTGATGTCCTGAGGCCCTGCACTAGCTAGAACAGTCAGTGTTCCTTTATCTACACAGTCCCCATCATTGTGTTTGTAGCTTTGAAGATGGAAGCTGTCACTGCCGTAGTGTATACAGCAACTGGCTGAGATTGAGAGCAGCTGATGCAGGCATTTTTTTATCTGCAGACCAGGTAGTGGTAGCGCCGGCCCTTACATTGCACAAAGAACCTTATTGTAGTGCAGCTAATTCGCCCAGTCATATGACCTTCATCCACATGAATTGAAGATGAGGTAGTGGCAGCACTACAGTAACATTGTGATGTTGTAATAGACAGAGGCTTTTTCATCATGGGTTTTGCTTACGGTTTTAGGGGATGGGAAGCGAGCATTGCTTACATAGATTGAAACATGCTCAAAATTGCTCCTCTTGTTGTGCAAAGAAGCCGTTTATTATAGGTTATGTTAACGTTTTTCCACAGTTTAATCGTGTTGTTTTTTGTCACTTCGAGGAAGCAAATGATTTTTTTATCTCTAGTATGCACGTGGCTGTAACGCTATCTTCATATGCACGTGCCTGTAACATATACAATGACTTCTATGGCTGAATGTTTTCTCTCTCTTTCCGTTTTCTCTCTCTTTCCGTTTTCTCTCTCTTTCCGTTTTCTCTCTCTTTCCGTTTTCTCTCTCTTTCCGTTTTCTCTCTCTTTCGTTCTCTCTCTCTTTCGTTCTCTCTCTTTCGTTCTCTCTCTCTTTCCGTTTTCTCTCTCTTTCCGTTTTCTCTCACTCTTCCTTTTTCTCTCTCTCTTCCTTTTTCTCTCTCTTTCCTTTTTCTCTCTCTTTCCTTTTTCTCTCTCTTTCCTTTTTCTCTCTCTCTTTCCTTTTTCTCTCTCTCTTCCTTTTTCTCTCTCTTTCCTTTTTCTCTCTCTTTCCTTTTTCTCTCTCTTTCCGTTTTCTCTCTCTTTCCGTTTTCTCTCTCTTTCCGTTTTCTCTCTCTTTCCGTTTTCTCTCTCTTTCCGTTTACTCTATCTTTCGTTTTCTCTCTTTCGTTCTCTCTCTTTCCTTTTCTCTCTCTTTCCGTTTTCTCTCTCTTTCCGTTTTCTCTCTCTTTCCGTTTTCTCTCTCTTTCCGTTTTCTCTCTCTTTCCGTTTTCTCTCTCTTTCCGTTTTCTCTCTCTTTCCGTTTTCTCTCTTTTCCGTTTTCTCTCTCTTTCCGTTTTCTCTCTCTTTCCGTTTTCTCTCTCTTTCCGTTTTCTCTCTCTTTCCGTTTTCTCTCTCTTTCCGTTTTCTCTCTCTTTCCGTTTTCTCTCTCTTTCCGTTTTCTCTCTCTTTCCGTTTTCTCTCTCTTTCCGTTTTCTCTCTCTTTCCGTTTTCTCTCTCTTTCCGTTTTCTCTCTCTTTCCGTTTTCTCTCTCTTCCGTTTTCTCTCTCTTTCCGTTTTCTCTCTCTTTCCTTTTTCTCTCTCTTTCCGTTTTCTCTCTCTTTCCGTTTTCTCTCTCTTTCCGTTTTCTCTCTCTTTCCGTTTTCTCTCTCTTTCCGTTTTCTCTCTCTTTCCGTTTTCTCTCTCTTTCCGTTTCTCTCTCTTTCCGTTTTCTCTCTCTTTCCGTTTCTCTCTCTCTTTCCGTTTTCTCTCTCTTTCCGTTTTTCTCTCTCTTTCCGTTTTCTCTCTCTTTCCGTTTTCTCTCTCTTTCCGTTTTCTCTCTCTTTCCGTTTTCTCTCTCTTTCCGTTTTCTCTCTCTTTCCGTTTTCTCTCTCTTTCCGTTTTCTCTCTCTTTCCGTTTTCTCTCTCTTTCCGTTTTCTCTCTCTGTGCGTTTTCTCTCTCTTTCCGTTTTCTCTCTCTTTCCGTTTTCTCTCTCTTTCCGTTTTCTCTCTCTTTCCGTTTTCTCTCTCTTTCCGTTTTCTCTCTCTTTCCGTTTTCTCTCTTTCCGTTTTCTCTCTCTTTCCGTTTTCTCTCTCTTTCCGTTTTCTCTCTCTTTCCGTTTTCTCTCTCTTTCCGTTTTCTCTCTCTTTCCGTTTTCTCTCTCTTTCCGTTTTCTCTCTCTTTCCGTTTTCTCTCTCTTTCCGTTTTCTCTCTCTTTCCGTTTTCTCTCTCTTTCCGTTTTCTCTCTCTTTCCGTTTTCTCTCTCTTTCCGTTTTCTCTCTCTTTCCGTTTTCTCTCTCTTTCCGTTTTCTCTCTCTTTCCGTTTTTCTTCTACTCTTTCCGTTTTATCTCTCTTTCCGTTTTCTCTCTCTTTCCGTTTTCTCTCTCTTTCCGTTTTCTCTTCTCTTTCTTCTTTTTCTCTCTCTTTCCGTTTTCTCTCTTTCTTTCCGTTTTCTCTCTCTTTCCGTTTTCTCTCTCTTTCGTTTTCCTATCTCTTTCCGTTTTCTCTCTCTTTCCGTTTTCTATCTCTTTCCGTTTCTCTCTCTTTCCGTTTTCTCTCCTTTCCGTTTTTCCTCTCTTGCCCTTTTCTCTCTCTTCCCCTTCTTTCTCTCTCTTCCCCTTCTGTCTCTCTCTTCCCCTGCTTTCTCTCTCTTCCCCTTCTGTCTCTCTCTTTCCGTTTTCTCTTTCTTTTCCGTTTTCTCATCTCTTTCCGTTTTTTCTCTCTCTTTCCTTTTTTCTCTCTCTTTACATTTTTCTCTCTTTTCCGTTTTCTCTCTTTCCGTTTTTCCTCCTTCTTTCTTTCCGTTGTCTCTCTCTTTCCGTTTTCTCTCTCTTTCCGTTTTCTCTCTCTTTCCGTTTTCTCTCTCTTTCCTTTTTCTCTCTCTTCTCGTTTTCTCTCTCTTTCCTTTTTTTCTCTCTTTCCTTTTTCTCTCTCTTTCGGTTTTATCTCTCGTTCCGTTTTCTCTCTCTTTCCGTTTTCTCTCTCGTTCCGTTTTCTCTCTCTTTCCGTTTTCTCTCTCTTTTGCGTCAAATCCTTTTTTACGCATGACAATTTTATTGAATTTTCAAAAACCACAAATACAAGAGAGAAAAATAAGGCGCCAGAGTTGGCTGCAACTTAGAGCAAAGCCAAGAATGAGTCATATCATACAACATACAATCCGTTACAAAATGAGTTATGGTAAATACACAGCAAGATCATATAACAAAGCAACATCAGTAAAGTATCTCACCTACTCATCAATGGCTTAAAACACCTGATCACACTGAAAAGTGGAGTATCCACAGGGGCCGAAGGAGCTTGCTAGTAATTAAATACTCTACTTAAAAGATTGTTAGTCCACAGTAGCCATTTGGCTCATGTTTTAGCTACCAAGTGGGAAGGAACCACTAAACGGTAATTGTAGGTGTATGTGATGAATTGCCAAAGGAGTAGGCAGTTTCTAGTGCTACGCGATCGCTGTTCTAGTAGCCACTAACACATGATATAAAATGGTACGGAAAGAAGGGGGGGTATGTTTTCAAAGTAAAGTCTGGTGCTTCAAATGCTTTTTGTACAATATACATCTTTCTAAGTGGATGCCAAAACATATACAAGTCCATATTTGTAAACCTATATGTTTGTATCTGTCCTAAAAATGCAAACAAAAGCAATCAAATTGCAGGGAAAGACTGGTGACGGCCAATAGAGAAGAAAAAGCAAAAACGGATGTCCAACGTAGGCTAAAAATGGTGTATGTTTAGGTTCTGCTTAGTGCATACATAATAACGTACACTTTTTCAGTATGGTCAAACATGATGAGAACCTAGCCTTGCCTTTTCTTATACTCAGTCGGCCTGTCTCACATCGGTCAGCTGTTAGAATCCGTTCAGAACCACCATTGCTGAGGTGGGATTGGACCTGTTTTAGGGTATGTTCACACGGCTTAACTGCGAGGCGTACAGTACGCCCTGCAATTATGCCGGGTGTTCGGAAGCTCGCACGTACTCCCGCGGCGCCCATAGACTGTCATTACTCGCAGCGTGTAAGCGCTGTGAATAAATGACATGTCACTTATCTCCCACCTCGGCGTTATTGTGTGAGATGTGAGAGGAGGCATAATCCAGAATTCTCTATGAGAACTGTGGATTACCGTAATGATCGTGGCGCATTTCGTTCGTATTAGAGTGCAGTACGCTCGCAATGCGTGGCGAAATGCGTCCCAAAATAAGCCGTGTGAACTTACCCTTATAGTGGACACTATTGGCGCTGACAGACCCCATTGCGTACAATGAGGGCCAATATTTTTCTGTCCTACCCAACTAAACTTACGACGGAGGTTCTGTCCACAACCTCCAATCTTAGTGCCTTATAGTTTATAATCTTCCTTTTCTTGATGTGATGGAGATCTGATCTCATGCATTGATTTTCTGCTGCTCTTTTAGTGGGCTTGTGTTGATACCCTGCAGCCAGTATAAATGAGTACAGCAGCAACGTAAAGTGTGAGGGATCTGTATGAAAAGATCCACGACATCAAGATGTTTTCATAGGCAATTAGACATTTAGATTTAGTATAGTATACAGACGGCAAGAAGAAATGTGACCAAACAACGTTTAGTCCATTTAGCACATTGCTTAAGTGGGTCACAGCAAACAGATAAATAAGTGTTTCAATATATAGTATAGTGAGAATATGTGGAAGAAATAGCTAAAAATAAAGAAATCTACGGCGTGAAAAATACAGACAAGGTAAAGGATTGAAGCCGGTGGCAGATTTAAACCCATTAAATGATCCAGTTTCATGTCTTGTATGGGATACCTTGTTTGTTTGCTTTTCCCTACGTTTAACAAGGAGGATGGGCACCTGTTGGTAAGAAAAAAATGTTTTGTTTTTTTTTCCAACTTGTGTTTTAGCCAATATGGGGGCAAATGCCTGAATCTAAAGGGCCGTTAGTGCACCTCTCCTCCATAAAGCAGCATGGCAGTCTGGTCTATCAATGAAAGATACTCTGAATGTTCAGTATACATATCGTCCCTGTGTGACAGTCCCCTGTACATTACTAAACAGGGTCGACCTGTGTGCAAGAAATTTTGGGGAGGGAGAGAAGCTGAGCTCTGTGATATATAGGGTTATATGATAGAGGGAAAGAAGCTGAGCTCTGTGACATATAGGGTTATATGATAAAGGGAGAGAAGCTGAGCTCTGTGATCCATAGGGTTATATGATAGAGGGAGAGAAGCTGAGCTCTGTGATATATAGGGTTATATGATCGAGGAGAGAAGCTGAGCTCTGTGATATATAGGGTTATATGATCGAGGAGAGAAGCTGAGCTCTGTGGAGCTCTGCGATGTATAGGGTTATATGATCGAGGAGAGAAGCTGAGCTCTGTGATATATAGGGTTATATGATAGAGGGAGAGAAGTGGAGCTCTGTGATATATAGGGTTATATGATAAAGGGAGAGAAGCTGAGCTCTGTGATATATAGGGTTATATGATAGAGGAGAAAAGCTGAGCTCTGTGTTATATAGGGTTATATGATAAAGGGAGAGAAGCTGAGCTCTGTGATATATGGGGTTATATGATAGAGAGGAGGAGCTGAGCTCTGATATATAGGGTTATATTATCGAGTAGAGAAGCTGAGCTATGTGATATATAGGGTTATATAATAGAGGGAGAGAAGCTGAGCGCTGTGTTATATAGGGTTATATAATAGAGGGAGAGAAGCTGAGCTCTGTGTTATATAGGGTTATATGGTAGAGGAGAGAAGCTGAGCTCTGTGATGTATATGGTTATATGATAGAGGGAGAGAAGCTGAGCTCTGTGATATCTAGGGTTATATGATAGGGGAGAGAAGCTGAGCTCTGTGATATATAGGGCTATATGATAGAGGGAGAGAAGTGGCGCTCTGTGATGTATATGGTTATATGATAGAGGGAGAGAAGTGGCGCTCTGTGATATATAGGGTTATATGGATTGGTGCTCGATTTCTGAGGAAAAAAGCAGAAACAATAAACAGAAAGTGAAACTATTGTTGACCTGGCCCATATACAGTGATTGACAGTTTACTCTGTGCACACACTGATATAGGGAAAGCTGTCAATCACTGTATGTGGGTGGGGTAATCAGGACTTGACTGTCTTTTAAGGAGTCTAGTGAGGATTTTCTCTGCTTTTTAGTCAGAAATCCTGGTCCAAATCATCCTAAATTATATATCCTAGAGCTCAGCTTCTCTCCCTCTATCCTATATTGCTGTCAAATAGGGGAGAAGAAACAAACTATGCAGTTGCTTGCTGCAGGTCTTCGTGTTCAGATGGGCACCTACGTACTATATTCCGACTTGAGAATTTGCTGGTCAGTGCAAACGTTATTTACAGGCAGTGAAATATGCATGACTGGGGAACAGCATTATTACAACGCGTATCTTCTAATGATTATTTCAGGCCACGAGCTGCTTGCGAGAGAGAGGTTGTGATGGATCCCTGGCTGGGTTAGAAGTACAGCAACTATTCTGTTCACAGAGTTTGGCCATCCCAGAACATCACCTCAAGGAGCTTAACCTGAAGATTGATAGTACCTTACAGGTAAGACCCGGGGGACACTTGACTATGTGTGTGGGGCATTGAACGTTATCTCGATTTTCCTACACAGTAATGTATTGGCTTATTGGTGTCTCTGAGAAACACTAAACGTCTATGAAATGTTCTGTAAACTTTTTTTTTTTTGTATGTTACAGGCATATAGGATGGCGCTGGAAAGTTTAGGTCACTGTGAATATGCCATGAAGGCTGGCTTTCACCTCAATCCAAAGGCTATTGAAGAATGTCTGAAGGTAACCACATGTGTTTCGCCGATGAGGCTTCATTTACAAAGTGTAGTAACAAAGGGGTTGTGTGTAAGGGACTTAGGATTTCAGTAGGCACCATACATTTTCCATGCCGCTGCACGTGCTAGACTGGTCTTGTGAAGACGTTTTGTCCATATTCCTTGTTAGGGCACATGGACGTTAAAGAGAAGTTACACCCTTTGATTGAAAATGGAGGGCTGCTCAGTTCTCATCGTGATGGACTTGAACCATCCTTGTATTTCATTGATGGTCATTTACCTTAAGATCCACTTCTGCCGCAGCCCCTGTAGATAGGGGTTGTTTCTGAGATTGATTGTTGTGCGGTCATTGGGCTGTGTGTAGTGCTAGGATGTAGTGACTTGTCATGAAGGTGAAAAGCTCTCTGTAGCTAATTTTTGTCTATGGCTAATAGACGAGGGTCAAAAATATTTCTAATATGATATTTGCTAATGGGTTTTCTAAACCAGTCTGTGGCCTTAAAAGGGTTTTACCACAAAGTAAAATTGATGTGGGAAACTTGCAAATTAAATAATAAACATTTTCTCCATTCATTATTAAAAATTCTCTACCATTTTTGCTTTAGCTGCTACTTTAGTGATTCATAGTGTACAGCTCGTCTCCATGAGTGACGAGAGCTTCTCCGTTTTGTCGCACATGCTCAGACATCACCTCTCCTCTCAGGCAGCTAGTATCAGTCTCTTCTCTGCTTAGTAATCACACACACTCACTGCTGAGCGAGTATTCAACCCTGTCCTTTCTACTCCTTAGTAATTAGTCAAACTGTGGAAAATTTGTAAGAAATGGGAAACCTCAATCGGGTATGTGCATTGAGAGAAAAAAAATTCCACATATTTGGCTCCTCTAGGGATTTGAACCTAGGAGCCCAATGTTAGAAGGCAGAAGTGCTTACTACTCAGTTACATTGTAGCTACTCACAGCTCTTTACATGAACAGACCATTGTTTGACTAGAGTGAGCACAGTGTGGAGAAAGGCATGGTAATGTCAAGCCTTATGGGTCACATGATATGCATTTCAAACAAAGCTGAAGCATGAAATGCCTACGTGACAAAACCCCTTTAATAACCTGCTGTTGGTTTAGAAACTCAGATGACCGTTCTCCCCCCCCTTTTCCTTCTCCCTTTCTTTTTTTTTTATTCCATCAGGGCTGCTGTAGTGATGCAGAGGCACAACAAGCAGGAAGGAGACAGACGCCACCTCAGCCGATACAGTGCGAGCTCCCGACTATACCAGTGCAGATTGGCTCCCACTTTCTGAAAGGAACTTCATTTAATGAGTCTTCAACTGATAACCTGAAGCTGAAAACGGTAACTTTTCCGGTTTGTACCTGTAGTGAAGTGTCTGTGATGCCGAATTGATAATTGACTACGGAATCCCTGTTGTGTTCTTTAGCATGCGATGCTGCAGCTGATTAAAGAAGTTGATGCGCATAATGGCATGACTGACAGGGATGAAACCGTAGTGACTGAAATTCTCAATCAAGTGTGTCCTTCCACATGGCGGGGGGCATGTAAGACTGCAGTGCAGTTGCTTTTCGGCCAGGCTGGTCTGGTAAGTCTGTGCTACAATTTCCGCCTCCATATAATACATGTATAATACAATTATGTTCTATTTTTTGTCTGTCTGCCCCCTTTCCTACTGTCAGTCCGTCATCAAGAAGTGTATTAGATGACTGAGGTGCCATCACGACAGTCCTGCCAGTACTCCTGTCAGGGACCCTGCTCAAAAGAGCCCATTGATTTGGTGTAATGGGCAGATGTAAACTTTATTCATGGCAGCCCTGGTAGATGGAGTGGAGTAACACAAGACTGTTGTCTAGTTCAGACTGCGCACAATATGAAAACTGTCTAAGTGTACGACTGTCCTTGTTGCCAATAGCAACCAGTCAGCGCTCCGCTTTCTTTTTTCCAGAGCAGTAAAAGAAATGTAAGCGGAGCTCTGGTTGCTATGGGCTACAGGGACAGTCTTAGGGGATGATCACACGGCACGTTGGATCCGTTTATTGTGCGTAAATCGCATCCAAAACGTATCCAATATGCTTCCAGCATGCAAGTGTGTGTTTGGAGGCGTTTTGGCAGGAAAGCACCCTATAGTTTTAAATAGGGCGCCTGTTGCGTCAATCGGATCAAGAATTGACATGTCAGTTCTTTGAATGGATCTGAAAGACTCATGTAAACACGCATCCGTGATCACTCATCTGAATGCTGAGGCGTATTTTACATTGAAAGCAATGTAAATCACACTGCACATTGATAGATGTGTGTTTGGGTCCGTTTTCGGATTCGATACACAGACCCAAACACGCACCTAAAACCGGATCCAACACACCATGTGAGCATACACTTAGACAGTTTTCGTAAATGAGGCCGTGTGCATTAAAGGCATACAGATCTGCATGCTAGTGTGGGAGAAGAATGGTAGAATTATTTAAATCAAGACACATTTAGATTTTTTAGATTTTAAATTTTAGATGCATAAGAGAGATAATAAAAAAAAAAAAAAATCTCCAGCATTTGACTTGTCAAGGGGGTTGAGTGGAATCCTATGAGAGTGAGAAAACCTAAAGGGGCAATGGTTTCCTACTTTGCTTATCCAGGAGGATTCCTACTTTTCACACCTGTACCATTTACACTCTCCAAGAGTCTCAGGATCAGCCTCTGTCACTACTGTTTCAAGTCACACCCTGCACAACGTGTTGTCACTTGCTGACTTGATCATAGGAGAGGTGTCTGCAGCCCACACAGCTCAATTCGTCAAGGAAAGCATGGAACTTATTTGCCCCGAAGTTAAGATTTATGTGCTAAAGGTATAAAACAGCATTGGGGGGTTATTTTGGCTCTGCCTCGGTTGTGACCTCAAAGGGCTTTGTGTACAAGTGACAAAAGTCATTCTCCTGTGAGGAGGAGGAAGCACCTGTCACGCATATTCCTCCCTCACATGGACAGGAAGCTTCTCTGCATCCCCTACCAGGGTGTGAGAAACAAGTATTTGGCTGTGATTTATCTGGTTGTTGCTGCAAGTCTCGAAACTTCAAGTAGCTTCAGCCCTTTATCCCAGATTCCCTGCACACCTTCCCCTCTCCTAACTTTTGGCTGTTATCCAGCATTTCCTATATTATTTGAGAGATGTAGAAATATTTGTAAACTCCCTGTTTACAGACATGCCAAATGACTCGAAGGTTATGTATACACAGCGAAGTTAAAATACCGTCGGAAATCCGACGCGATTTTAACTTCGCCTCACTGTGGTTTTTGCAGAAAAAACTGTGGTCAGATTTCCAGCTGCCCCGTCCAATGAGGGCTGCGGGAATCCGACGGGAATTGGGCAGAAGACAGAACATGTTCTATCTTTCGCCAGAACACGGCTTCAATAGAAAACCTGAGCTGTGTAGACTACAGCATAGATTTTCTACTGAGGGCTACACAGCGCTGGGTACAATCAGTATTTAGAATCTGTCATAAATCCGAAGAAAATCCTGTGCTGTGTAGACATAAAATCACAGAAAAAAATATCCCCAATATAAATTATACTTTATTTCAAAAAAAAAATAGCCCCTTTATAATAACCACAGACTAGTACACCCCGATATTAAGGGTAAATACCTGTCTTGGAACAAAATACACAAGAGGGAACAATGAATGTTTACTCACGGTACTGTTGTCAACACGCATAGAACAATCAGAGATGAAGGGTAATCTTAGTGAAGCCTGTAATCCTACAAAATCCCTGTACCTGTGGCCTATCAAATTGTGGGGTTATCGCCCTGAGAAGGACGGCTCCACTCAAGATGATTGTCCCTCAGTTCTTTCCTACACGTTTCCCCCACACTTTAGATGGGTTCATCAGAACAATCAAAAAACACACTAATAATGAGATATCCCATGATATGGGGTGCCCATGATGTCCAGGCCACGACAGGTACAGTATTTATATCTTTTTGGTGCATTTCGGGTGTGTATGGTTATTGTGAAGGGGCTGTTTTTAATGTTTGATATAAAGTATAAGTTTTATTGGGGATGTTTTGTCTGTGATTTTGTTGGTACCCTGATATTCTGTATTTTTGGTCAGTGATATCTGTGTAGACATAGCCTAAGTCTGCAACGATGAAAAAAATCAGAGTCAAAGATTGTTTAACTATCCTATCTTCTGCTTGTCACCGCTAAGGGTTTACTACAGTTGTAGCCAGTCTAGAAATCCTCTGAGATAAAAAGGCTGTATTTGAAACTCCCATAGAACGGAATTGAGAGTTGTGTATAGACTCTGTTCTGTACAGAGACTTTTGGGGGCCCGTTCTTAAAAGGTGCAGATTAACTGCATCTATCACGCATTGATGTTTCATGACATATCCTATCGATTATCAAAGTGGGCAATGGGAACACCCTTTTAACATATTGGGCATCAGTTTGATATTGTGACTTCTTGATGACTTTTGGGGCGCCATATTAGTTTAATATGTTGGATCATATTAAAAGCTAAAGTTTTAGCTAATATAACATTTCAGCCTTTGGATGTAAACCGCAATAAACAGAGAGCTTGAAAAATGTTGCCGAATATAAACAATAGGGGTGGCCTGTCAGAAAAGAGGCACCGCCACGCTAGTTTTAATGCGCATTAAATGAGTGTATAGTGCGCCTGAATGAAAGAAACTGTCTGGCGTGTGGTATACCTTGCATAGTAAGATTTAGGCGCATATCATTGCTAACATATTTGATGCACCTACTTTAGGCGCATTCAAATATGTCGTGCCTTGCATATAATGCCTTGGTGTATTACGGTTTATTTATATCAGGGGTCTCAAACTGCGGCCCTCCAGCTGTTGGGAAACTACAACTCCCATCATGACCTCTGTTATAGATTATATAAATACATGATGGGAGTTGTAGTTTCCCAACAGCTGGAGGGCCGCAGTTTGAGACCCCTGATTTATATAGAGAATAGGGCGTTTAAGTTAAATACACCCAAAAAATGGCACAGCACTAATGGGACATGTCACCCTAAATTCATTACAAAGTTGCCTATAAAGCAATAATTAAGACTTCGTTATATGGAAGTTTTAAACTTCTTTAGGTTCATTTATATAAAGTAGACCTGGTGTGCATGCCCACTAGAAATGGGGCAATCACACACAAATCCTCCATACTGACCGATGGGTAAATACTATGATTATGCAAAGCTATGGAATGTAGGGAAGGTTCATAAATGTACTAATTTATTTACTAATAATAGAGCAGAGTTTAGGTATATAAAGGAGAATTCCGGCAATCAATATCCCTGTGTGCACCCTTGTTGGGAAGAACTGTGTAATGACTGAACTGACCAAGCTAAGATGTGTCTAGCCCTAGCAGATAGATATCATCAATTACGTGTCTGGGCAATTAATATTTGTTTTTTATTTCCCCGTCAACTAGGTGGTCGTTGATACAGCACAGATTGAGAATAAGGAAGCCTATGCACCACAGATCAGTCTGGAGGGCTCAAGGGTTATTGTGCAAGTTCCATCCACTTGGTAATTGATCTGTTGTTAAATGCTGTTAAAACTGGGCATGATAATGTCTTAAAACTGAAAATTTAAATATCAGCTTTAGACCTCGGCAAGAAAGCATCATTTATGAGCTGCAGTACAATTGGGGAATGAAATTATTTGATTGGGGTATGTTTGTGTATGTATGCGCGCTTGTGTATATATATCAATTAGGATTACCAAAATTATTTGTATTTGGCAAATGCCAGAAAAATGAGAGAATTTTTTTAAGGCATTTTTATTACGTTCTGCAAAGTCAAAAGTTTACATACATTTCATTAGTATTTGATAGCTTTATCTTTAAACTGTATGACTTGGGTCAAACGTTTTGGATATCCTTCCACAAGCTTCTCACAATAGTTGGTAGGAATTTTGGCCCATTCCTCCTGACAGAACTGATGTAACTGAGCCATGTTTGTAGGTCACTTTGCTTACACCTGCCTTTTCAGTTTGTCCATAAATTTTCAATAGGATTCAGATCAGGGCTGTCACCCCCGTGTTTCACAGTTGGGATGGTGTTCTTAGGCTTCCAAGATTCTCCCTTTTTCCTCCAAATGTAATAATGGTCATTATGGCCAAACAGTCCAATTTTAGACAGGACAGGTCTCCAAAAATGTAGGCCTTTGTTCCTGTGTGCATTTGCAAACATTTAATCTGGCTTTTCTTTTGAAGTAATGGCTTCTTCCTGGCAGAGTGACCTTTCAGCCCATGTTGATACAGAACTCATTTCACTGTGGTTAATGACACAATCTTACCAGTTTCCGCCAGCATCTTCACAAGGTCTTTTGCTTATGCACATGTCGGACCAAAGTACGTTCATCTCTGAGACACAGAACCTGTCTCCTTCCTTAGCAGTATGATGACTGGACATTCCCATCTTGTTTGTACTTGCATATAATTGTTTGTACACATGAATGAGTCACCTTCAGATATCTGGAAATTGCACCCAAGGATGATCCAGACTTGTGCAAGTCCACAATTTTCTTCCTGATATCTTGGCTGATTTCGTTAAACTTTACCATGATGTTACAAACAGAAGCAGTGTGTTTCTGGTGTGCATTAAAAAAAATCATCCACAGCTGCGTCTCTGATTAACTCAGATGTTGCCAATAAATCAGAAGACATGACCGCATCATATGGGCTGTCCCAAATTGTTTAAATGTATAGTAATCCTAATGTATGTGAACTTTTGACTTTGCAGAACGTAATAAAAATGCCTTAAAAATGTCTCGCTATCATTATTCTGGCATTTGGCAAATATAAATAATTTTGGTAATCCTTATTGACCTAAAACGGATAAGGTTATTCTGATTTCTGATATATAATATGTGTGCGTGCGTGTATGTATATATATATATATGTGTGTGTGTGTGTGTGTATATATATATATATATATATATATATATATATATATATATATATATATATATATATATATAGTGTGTGTGTTTATTTACATACACACACGTATGTATCTCTATATTCTCCTTGTGTGAATTTTCTCTACTGTGATCCGCAGGTGTTTGAAGGAAGACCCAGCTACCATGTCTCTACTGCAGAGGAGTCTGGACCCAGAGAAGACCCTGGGGCTGGTGGATGTTCTGTACACAGCAGTGTTTGATGTCATCCGCTGGAAAGAGGGCCGGTACATATCTAATATTGTGTTACATTACTGTTTCGAGATATAGGGGCAGTTTGACACACAATACACTTACAAAAAAAAACACCACTTGAAAGGTTTTCACAGCAGTCTTTTCATAGCAAGGCCTGAGCTACGCTGGTGATTTGTAGTACCAGAACTGTACTATCTCCAGCTGTTGCCGCTTTTAAACATATTTTTCATTATGCTATCTGTCTGATTACAAATCTATATAATAGAGGAAATGCATATTTGAGTAAAGTAGTTAATAATAGTACTATTTGGCTGAACTTTTAAAAGCAGCACCGTAAGGGTATGTTTTTGATGGATCATAAATGCTGCAGGTTTTCTGCAGGTAAATCTTCAGCAGCAAATTTGCATAAAATTACACAGATTGGTTGTGATTTTGCCACTGTAGATCTGATAGATGTGTGCATTACTGCACAATTTATGTTAAAAATAAAAAAAAATCTATATTTATGAAATCCTTTGATATGAATTTTGCTGTGACCCTGCAACGTTTCTGCAGCAAAATCTCTGACCACTGCAGATTTATTGTGGATTTTTATCGAGGTCTGTTTGGAAAATCTGCAGCTTGTCCACAGCATTAATTGACATGCCACATATTTAAAATCCGCACCCCTGGTCAGTCTCCACAAAGATTTTGGGTGGATTTATTCTGCATCGTGTGATTGAGCGTTCTTGAAAACTCATCCAGTTTTCTGCTATTGAAATGCCCTGCAGATTTTCTGCATGCAAATTCCCAGGAAGCGTCAGAGCTAATTCATGTGCAGGGTGACACATTTGATCACCGCTGCTGCATACGATAGTGACATAATTGCAACTCATAGGTTGGCCTGACAGTATACTATGTGCATAGGACAGTCCTACATCACTTAGCCAACATGACAGAATACCAGGCTATTAGGGTGGACGTCTCTTTCACCCAGGCAAGTGTTGCTTACCCCTTTATTACCCCACTATGTTGCTGAAAGTGGTTCCTGCACCGTGCTGTATTGTCATGGCACAAGCTCGAGACCTGTGTCCGCACCATCCAAAGAGGCTATTGACTATAACTTACAGATAACGCCCTGTACAGTGACAGGGAGTGGCGTTAACTCCAGCCCTGGTCCACTGGCTTTATTTTTCAGAAATCACGTCCCATTTATCTCTGTGGATTTTGGACGTGGATCAGACATAGAAATGTTTGAAATGCGTTTTTTTTACCTAGAATATGGTGAAATGACTGAACATGTTCCAAGTTTTTTTTGTAAAAAAAAAAAGAGCAGTTTTGATATTCAATCTCGATTAAAATCCGAGTTGTGTGGACTGCAACTTGGATTTTCAATTGAAGTCTATGGGGATTGTTTTACAGTCTAATTATAATGGAAAATCGAAAATCTGAATCTGTGGCAAAAACCGACTAGAAATGCTTGCAGTGTAGTGGTACCCAATCGGCAGCCCCTGCATTGTAATTACAAAGGGCTGATGGAGTAAAAAAATATTTTAGAAAAAACTTTGCAAGTGGGAAAAATAATCTTTGAGGGAAGATGCATATTTAGGACCGCCTCGTCATTAACGACTAAAAAAATGAATATGTTGTTTTACCTCACAAGGTGAACGCTATAAAAATAAAAGTCAGCATTGTTTTTATCCTGCTAAACAGAATAAGTGGTGACAAAAAGTCTTACCCCAAAATGGTACCAGTAAAAACTAGAACCACAAAAATCAAGCCCTCGTACAGCTCTAGGAGCATTAAAGGGTTGGGGTCTTTAAATACAATAAGGGCAACTCTATTTGTAACAAAAAGTTTGGAAAACACTAAATATTGCCGAGTAACCTACATAAAGACAAAACCCAGAAACCGTTGGATATACAATATTGTGTACTCTAAAATGGTGTAACCCAGCTCAAGAAAAAAAAAAGGTTCTATATTTGGCTATGTCAATGGAAAAATAAGCAGGATGTGATAAAGGGAAGGAAGCTCTGTGATTTGTATAGGTTTCTATGAATTGGAGCAGGATATCGGAGTAAAAGGCTGAATAAATCTTGGCTGGACTTATTAAATAGAAAATGATGCAGAAAACTCAGATGTGATAATGCAATCGGAGGGTCTCTTATTAACATCAGGTTGTGGGTCTGTCATTGCTTGTGAATCAGTGGTCGAAAAGAGCTTCCCAACAGTAGTCTCCAACTAGAGCTTTCTACTTGTACTACTGTTCTGACTTGCATGATTAAAGGGGTTGTCTCACTACATTGATTCATCTTACCTCAGTCCTGTTTTCTTGGTTTCACTTTGAATTCAGGGGCGTGTTTACTGGCTTCTACTAGGCTTCAGTAGAAGCCAGGTCTGTAGCTATAGCAACCAGTGCTGGCAGCCTATTAGGAGATATTAAACAGGGCTGTAGCTATAGCAACCTGAGGAGCTGATGCAGCCCATACAAGAGGGGATATCTCAGAATAGGTAGGACACTGGTAATGGACACATATTGTAAAGTGACTTTAACATAAAAAGCAATCCTTGTAGTGGGACAACCCCTTTAAGGTCAAGTGGCAGTCCAAAACGTTGGAAGTCATAAGCACTGATTGATCGACAACTTGTGTTTCATGAAGAGACCCTCTCTTTTGCTAAAATCTGTTTGCCATGGGAGCAGAATCTTTTCCCATGGAGCAGCGCTTTGCCTGCTCATTGTCATCAATTACACTCCTCATGTGATAAGGCTGAAGATATGGGAGCAGTAGCACTGGCCGGACCCAATGCCTCTTGCTCTTTGCACTGCATCGAACTAACTGGACCAACTTATTATATATTTTCGGAGTCTGTCCCTTTTATGACGACTCCGACTCCTGCAAAATAGGCACCGTCTCCACAGCCTTGAATTTGGCGCGCATTTCGTGGCGTATTTGTGCTCTAATACGAGCGAGATGCGCGCAGAAATTACGGTAATCCATAGATCTCATAGAGAACTATGGATTACGCCTCCTCTCCCACGATCGTATTGTACGTGCGGGGAGATAAGTGATATGTCAATTACTTGCGGCGAGTAATGAATGTCAATGGGGTCCCCCGCGCCACAGGAGTACGCGCTCCCAAATCACCTGGCGTAATTGCGGGCATACTGGACGCGCCACAATTACGCCGTGTGAACATGGCCTTACTGGTACGTTTTCCGTTGCACTACTGGACTGCAGTTGAATTATCTTTACAGCAAGCTCTTTTCAGTTATTTACATTTTGTTTGGAAAGGTGTTGCAAGTGAGTAATCAATTATTGTGCTTATAATCTTGTGGGCCTTCAAGACCGCCCACTGTCTTTTGACTGCAGGTGGTGCGGATCGTTTTGCGGCTTTCAGCGCCAAAGTTGTGCTAGGAACAGAGCTGTAGTTAACAGCTCTGTTCCTAGCACAGTCTTGCCTCGGTCCATGACCACAGCAAAATCGCAGGGCATTACCCTGCTCAATTGGGTCATGGATATCTGTACAGTCAGCTCTGAAGACCTAGATTAGCCCCAGGGCTGTCTGTATTGGAAGCCTGCGGTCAAGGCACACTGTGTGCTGTCTGTGTGAGTAATGTATTAGCATATATGAATATGCTAATACATTACAATCTGTGTCATACTTAGTGTAAAAAAAATTGTTAAATAAAAAGTAAAAAAAAAATTGTGTATAAAAAATTAAATAATAAAATAAAAATATGGTTATAGTTAAAAAAAAAAAAAAAATTATTGTGCATACATTACACACAAAAAACTACACATATTAGGCATCTACCTAATAACTTGTAGAATTCATCTAACAGGTTTAGTGTCAAATGTGAATGGTGTAAAAAAAAATACTAACAAAATAAAAAATGTAAAAAAATTCTGCAGTAATTTGTAAACTTAAACTATGCCCCCCCCCCCAAAAAAAAAAGTACAACTTATCATACGACTGTTAAAAGGCAGGGAGGCAAAAATTATAAAATGTAGCTGGTCATTTAGGTCTTTTCAGGACCCGGCCTTAAGGCACTAATTGATTACTAATTTTTCAAACAATTCAGGTAGTTGATAGGAGCTTGCTGTTAATAAAAGCAGCTTCACTGCAGTGCACTACTGCAACAGAAAAGCCACACCAAAAATGCCACAAAACCGCACTGTATGAAAGCACCCCAAGAGACCAGCAAAGCCTCATATTTCCTGCTTGGAAAAATGAAATATCATATAGTATAAGCAAGGGACTGTCCTTATCATGTACTGCCAAGCTCCAAAGACCGCATTTCTTTGCCTTTGGAGATTCCCTTCTTCTACATCCAGAGACTCCAGTAATGCATATGGAGAGGGATAGTTAATTAAATGGGTTGTCCGTTTTTGTTTTTTTTTTAGTTAATTGGGCGCAATATGGGTTAAACTATTTAGTCCATAGCAAGCCTAATTAACTAAAAAAAAAATGGACAATTGCTTTAATCTTCGTTGTTAACCACAAATGTTATTGTCAGTCAGATCAGTCTTTTGCGGCCATTTCATTTTTTTTCTCACATTTTTCCATTGGTTGCAGGGAACAAACATTGCCAATTATCCAGATCCAGCTACAGAGAGAAACTTCAGAGTTCGGGAACCAGATAGATCTTTCGCATGGGAACGGTAGCAAGTCGGCTGGTGGACTACATAAGACTTTCTCAAAACTGACTTCTCGGTTCACCAAGAAAGTGTCTTGTAGCGGCTCTGGTCACAGCGGAAGTTACTCTGTCCCTCAGACCCCCTCCAAACATGTCTTAACCACTAATAACTCAGATGAAAAGGGTAAACTCCCCAACCACACAGACTCCAAGCTACAGAGCATGCTGACCCTAGGAAGCTTCTCCAGGTCCATGGACAACTCCAGCCACAGCACAAACAGCCAGTTAGTAAATGGGTTCCTTGTTGACCGCAGAGAGGACTTGTTTAAAGGAGATGATCCAAAGGACGAGAAAGGAATGAATTTACCTTCAGATCAGGAAATGCAGGATGTCATCGATTTCCTATCCGGCTTTAACATGGGCAAATCTCAGCAGACATCCCCTGTGGTCAAGAGGAGAAATTCCACCACGTCCTCTGTAGTGCCGGAGCAAAAGCAAGGGACTGTTAAGCCACCATCACAGCCAGTGATGCATCCTCCACCGATGCATCCTCCAACTCAGCCACAACAGCAGCAACAACCAGGACTGTTACAGCAACCTCCCCAGCTGCCAATGTCCCAGAAACAACAACTGCAGTATTATCAGCATTTGTTTCAGCCTATTGGTCCACAGCAGCAACAATCACCACATCCATCAGGAAAATGGCAGAACAGTTCCTCCCAGCAGTCGTCCCAGGCAGTCGGGAGTGGCTTGTCTCCCCTCGGTCAGCTGAGCCAGAGGAGTCGTCAGGGAGTTTCGGATCTAAGCTCTGATCTGTATAGTATGGGGCTAGTCAGCAGTTTTATGGATAATATGATGTCCGAGATGCTGGGACAGAAATCTCAAGGACCTCGAAATAACACTTGGCCAAACCGTGATCAAAGTGAAGGAGTGTTTGGGATGCTGGGAGATATTCTGCCTTTTGATCCTGCAGGTGATTACACTAGTTTTAGATATCATTGAATTTAAAGGGGTTTTGCCATGATGTAATGTTGATGTGGGATCCTCCAAAATGGGTATTTAATCACTTTTCTAAATATATGTGATTACAAAAAGTGAAGCCTGTGAGAGCTACAGCCTGACTAAGATGCCCTTAGTTACCTGAAAGATTACCTTAGACAGGACCAGAGGAGCTTACAGGAGCTGATCTGGCTGTGTTTGCACTTCTTATCTGATGACGGGGAACATGAATGAGCTTTCAAGGGGCTGGGGAGAAATGTGCAGTGTATGAGTCTGTCTGCTGTATAGAGAATCCACTGTTGTAATGTTATTATTTGAGTAAACGTTTGAGATGCTCCCTTCTTCCTCACTCTCGTGCTCACCCCCTTCCTCTCACCCCTGCAGAGTTCATGACTCTGCATGATTTGTTTATATTCTTCCCTGAGGTAAGGAACCTCTTTAAGGTGATTTCACTTGTGCATTAACCCTTTAACAACCAGGCCCAGGATATGCCCACACACGCCCCACCTACCTCTTCCCCTTTAGTTTAAGTTTTTGCCTCTTCGTTTTGGCAGCCGTTATTTTTTTTTTTTTTTTTTTAAATTTTTGTTTTTAAATGGGAAAATTTTGGGAGCGAGGGGGTTTTTAGCGATTTCTTTTAAATTTTTGGGCCCGCTTACAATGTAGTAGGGTAGTTTTTGATGCTAGTACATTAAAGATTTTGTGGGACATAACACAGGGTAATTTTTAGAAGAACAACCATTAGTGTGCTCTAAAAGCAGGCTGAATGTATAGGCACCCCGGGGGCCCCTTTCTCAGAAAAGCTATTGCATATAATTTTGATAACCCAAATAGATTCCTCTTTGATCATCACAGTAAAGAGTGACAGCGGCAAAAATCAAAGGGTTTTAAAAATTTTTAAAAATTTTAGGGTTTTTTTGAACCCATTTTTGGAAACAAATCAGGCTACAAAAGGACAATTCCCCTCACCCTTTCCCTGGGGGTGCCCTGGAACAGCTTATTCTAAAAGGGACCCTAAAAACTGGCCCGCGGGTGTTGTAAAAGGGATATTAAGCACTGCAAAGGGGTTAAAAAAAAAGGTTTTTTTTGACACCTTTAAAAAACCCCCCTATGTGTTAAAATAGTCCAAATTTAACCCCTATTTGCCCCCCAGTTTTTGGGGCTCCCATCACTGCCACCCCTCCTCCTCGTCCTCACTGATGTCGTTTTGTGGATCACGAATTGCAAAACCCGTCTCCCCCCCTCACCCGTCACATCCGCCCTGTACCCTTTATGGGGCCACAAGCTCAGTGATTGGCTGCTTTTATTTGGGGGATCCATGAACCCTACGTCATCATTGAGGGGGCCGAAGGGGGAGGGGAAAAAAAAAGTACTATTTTGTTTTTTTATTTTAACCCCAGTGGGAAGGGGTTAGGGGGGTTTTTTTAAAAATTTTTTGAAAATCCCTTTAAAAGGGGATTGTTCACATGGGGAAATTTCGGCGCGCATTTTGCGTCATATTTGCACTCTAATACGAGCAAAAAGCTGGGCCGGGAAAATTTTGGCCCCCAAACCACAGTTCCCTAGAGAACTATGGATTACGCCTCCTCTCCCCGCCATACAAACCCATTTTTATTTATGTGCCGGGGGGAAAAAATGACCCCGGGATCGGCCGTGGGTTGCCGCGCCCCCCCTTTCCCCCCCGTCCCGGGGAAAACGCGCGAAACAGCGGACTACCGAAAAAACCCAAACCCGGGGAAAATTTCGGGGCGTTACCCTAACCCCCCCCGGGGTTAAAAAGCCCCCAATTTTTCCCCCCCTCCCCCTGTGAAAAAAGCCTAAGGGTGGCCCCTGGGCAAAAAAAATTTTTTTTAATGAAAAAATCCAAAGGGGTTTTCTTACTTACATGTGGAACAAGAGGAAACGATGTCATATGTAAATTTGTTGTTTTTTTTTTAAAAGTGTTTTCCCTTTTCCCAAAATATTACCCGAACTGTTTAAAAGAATTGCAGTTTTATCTCAAATTAATGAGGGAGTTGTTTTTAATGTTTGGGGCACAAGTTGTGTTTTTGGGTGTTTTCTGGCTATTTGCAAATATTGTAGTTCTTAAAGGAAAACCTCCCACCCAAAAAAGATAATTTTTTTGTGCCCTTGGGGCAAAGCAAGGGTTCTTTTTTTTTACTCTCATGCCCTTTCCCCTTTAAAGGGCCCTTTTGGCATAGCAAGGGTCTGTCAGTTTTTGCAATAACATTGCCCCTTTAAAGGGGAAACCCGTTCACATAGGTTATGCCCCCTTGGGTGGGGAAAAGCACAAACTAGTTTCCCGGCATGCTGTTTTTCCCGGGGCCCGGGTCCCTTATTCTGTAAGATGCTGGTTTTTAAAACTTTTTTAAAGCTCAAAACTTTTTCCTTTACAAGGGGTTTGGCCCCCACCCCAAAAAAAAAAAACACCCCCCCCCCCCCCCCCCCACACACACAAAAACCTGCCCCGTTTTTTCCCCATGTTTTTAAACCCATTCAAAGTAATAGGGTTAATCAGTTTTAGGGGGGGGGGCTAGCCCCAGGGGGCGGGGCATGATTTAAGACCTTTTTTTTTGGCTTAAAATTTAGATTTGAGCATTTAAAAATAAAATCGAAATTAAAAGAATAAGGGGCACAGGCTGGAAAACGCAGGGCTGACACACCCTTGTTCTGTCCCCAACAAAGGGGGGGATAACCCATGTTTACGGGTTTCCCTTTAAGCCTTCCTCTCCAACTAAACTGAATACCTAGAGATTCACATGTACCTCCCCAAATTTGGGAAAAAAATAAATTTTTTTCAAATTTTTTTTTTACATTTTAATTGTTTAAGGGGTGGGCCCTTGTGGCCCTATTCCCCATATGCCCCCTCAGGGTCTGTTGGGGTCCTTCTACAAAGACCCCCGCTGATCACTAGAATGAAGCAGCAGTAACGCTATTAAAACAAACCCGCCATTTTGTCCTACTTTTCAGCACCCTAAAATTTGGGCCCTTTTACGGGAAAATTGGGTTGCATTTCAATGCCCCATAAAATTTAAGGTTTTTTGGGCTTTTGGTTGAAATTTCGGGATAAACCTAAAATCCCTAGATTTTTTTTTTTTTTTAATGAACTAAATGAGAATATCTCTTAAAGGAACCCGTTTCCCATAGATTTTTGCCCCCCCGCCGAGGACAGCACAAGCTAGTGTCAAACCTGCGTTTCCAAACACTGTGGGCCCCTTTTTCCCGTAAGATGCTGTATTTTTTGAGTATTGAATGCTCAAGCCGCAGTTTTCAAACCATAAAAAAGTCCCGATTAAATCTTAGCCGGGGTTAGGGGCCCCCCACCCAAGGGTAAACCCCCCCCACCCACAGTTTTTCAAAATGTTTCCCGCCTATTCCAAGTAAAAGGGTTTTAAACAGTTCAGGGTGGGCTTTTTGCCCCCAGGGGCCGGGGCCCTAATGAAAAATGACTCTTTTTTATGGGAAAACGGGGCTGCTGAAAAACCGTCAGATTTTAGCATTAAAAAAAACCCCGAAACTGCTGCATCTTACAGAATAAGGACACAAACGCGGAAAAAAGCAGGTCTGAAAACTAGCTTGTGCCCGTCCTCAGCAAGGGGGGATTAAAAGAGTCCAGGTTCCCCTTTTAAATTTAGAATGCCCATTTCCAACGTTTAGAGTTTCAGTTTTTTTTTTTGCATAACTTGCTGATCTCTAACAAGGAGCTTAATGGCAAAATTCCCAACACTTGTTTGATTATGGAGTCGTTCAATAAATTAAGGGGATCAATTTAAATTGAGATTTACACAGTCCTCTTCATCATGCTGTTCACATTTTGACCTCCTGAGACCAAGACAACATCCTACAATTGATCCACAGTACCTCGCCATTGCGAGGCTTCAGACAGGTTGCTCTCAGACGGAGGTGGCCTCTGAACTTAGAGTGTGGAACTGGATGATTAATTCTACTCAACTCCAGGCACGTTTAATTGAAGTGTCACATCAGACCATTCATAACCATTTACATCGACGTGGTCTGTGTGCTAGATGACCGGAAAGGGTACCTGACGACACCATGAGGTACAGGCATCATAGTCTTGCATGGGCCGGGGAGCATCTACACTGGATAAAGGACCAGTGGTCCTCAGGGCTGTCCAGCGATGAAAGCAGTTTCACTCTGATCAGAAATGATGGCCGCCAACGATGCTGGAGACGTTAAGGAGAGCGCTATGCTTCAGCCAGGTCAGGAACTGCTCTTGCCAGTCATCTAACATGCAGACCAAGCTGACGTAAATGGTTACGAATGGTCTGATGTGACACTCGGTTGCCTCTCACATCCCTTCAACCCCTACCTACATACGTGCGTATGGATACGCCCTAGCGGAAGTGACTTCCCGCAAATGGACGATCCATAACTCCCTTGGCGATCGCTGCGGAGCATGCGGCGCGCCAACGCATCGATCGCAACATGGGACCAGCGGTAAATTACCGCTGGCCGCATGAGCCGTATCACCCCGGCCGAGTGGGGGCTCGGCCGCGAGGGTGATTACGCTTCATTACCGCAGCCTGTCATGTCTGCGACAAAAAAGCCGCAGGCAAGGAGAGGGAAGCTTCCTCCTTAATGGCTCCCCGTCGCTGCCCACTGTAGTTCGGCACCGATCCCCTGTCTGATGCCCTCGGAAGTGAACGGCACTTCACCGGGTCATCAGTATCGTCACCAGATGCCCGCAATGCATTAGGCCATGGTGACATGCTGTGTCATGGCAACCAGTTACACGTAATGATACTGTGCACTGGTCGGCATTCTAACAGCAAACAGAATGTGATTGCTGTTAGAAGATAAAGTGATGAAAAACAGTGAACAAGTAAAAAAAACTTCGAACAGTGAAAAAAAGTAAAACCCCAAAAAAAAAAAAATAAAAACCCGTACAAACCGCCCTTTTCCCGCCTTTTACAAACTCCAAATCGCCCCAAAAAAGATCAAAAATAATAAAAGTTACCCATATATGGGATATCGCCGCGTGCGAAAACGACCCACCCTATAAAACTGTCATGTTAATTAACCCGTAACGGTGAACTCCATAAAAACATAAACAAAAACAGTCACGAATTGGCGTATTTTTGTACATCCTGAGCACATAAAATTGAATAAAAAGCGATCAAAAATTCAATAGAACGCCAAAGTTGTACCAATTAAAAACATCAGTTCATCCCGCAAAAAAAAAAATCCATACCGACTCTGTATATGAACAATAAGAAAGTTATGGCTCTCAAAGACAGCGATGCAATAAAATTTATATAACACAATCAAAACACTTTTTTTTTTTTTTTTTAAAGTTCTTCAGATTTTAAAAAACAAAATAAATATGGTTATTTCGCCATAATCGTAATCGACCCAGAGAGTAAAGCTAACTGTCATGGATACAGCCAGTGAGCGCTGTTAAAAATAAAAATAAAAACACTACTAGGATTGCAGTATTTGTTTTCTTCACCCTGCCTTCCAAACAAAACAATTTTAAAACTGATCAAAATTACTTGTCCCCCCAACAATTATACCAATAAAAAAACGTTCAACTCTTCCCGCAAAAAAACAAGCCCTACAACAGCTCCGTACCAACAGAAAATAAAAAAGTTTTATGGCTCTCAGACTATGGCGATGAAAAACGTGGTTTCCTTTTTGAGAATAAAGTGTTTATATTGTGTAAAAGCAGTAAAACAAAAAAAAATTACAAATTGGATATTGCTGTAATCGTATCGACCTGAGAGTAATACTAGTAGTCAGGTTTATACTGCACGGTGACCGGCTGTTAAAAAAATAAAATTACAAAACACAACCAGAATGCTGTATTTTTTCAAAATGCCCTCAAAAAATCCTTAATAAAAAGTGATTCAAAGCGCATATGCCCCCATAATGTACAAGAAAAACATCACTCTCCCACAAAAAACAAGCCCAGAATCATCTCCGTATACAGAAAACTGCAAACGTTTGGCTATCAGAACAGAACAACATAAAAAACGCAATTTTTTTATAGACCTATTCTATTGTGTAAAAGTAATAAAAACATAAGAAAAAATATATAAAATCTATACCATTGCAATTTGTAACCGACGCTCCCATAGTAAAGATATCCTGTCATTACAACAGCACGCAAACGCTGTAAAATTGAAGCTGAAAAAACAATGGGCGGAATTGCGTTTCCGCCTCATTTTTCATAGCCCAATGCAAAAAAAAGCAACTTTGTAAACACCTGTGCACCAAAAATGTACAGTACAACCCCCTAGATGAGTTTCTTCTGAGGCGTTGCCTGAATCCAAAATAGGTTGACTTATGATAAGGTTTTCACACTGTTCTGGTACTGGGTGCTTTTATATGCGAATGGCCCCACCAAAATCTGCATTCCAAAAGCAAAATAGCGCTCCCACCCTCCCTTATACCCCCTGCCATGCGCCATAACACAGATTACACCACATGTAGTGTATTGCCGAACTGAAGAAATTGTGTACCACGGTTTTTGGTGCATTTTTGCAGGATTCCATGTAAAAATTTAAAGACATTTTCCAGCTAAAATTGCAGATTAATGGAAAAAAAATTGATTTTACATTTTCACAGCCTAACGCTAAAAAATTTTGTGGACACACCTGTGGGGTCGATATGGCTCACTATCACCCTGGATATATTCTTTAAGGGTGTAGTTTCCAATGATGGGGTATATTTAGGGCGTTTTATTAAGTGTTTTGGAACCTTAGGGTGGTCCGCAACTGAAATGGCCCCTAAATAAAATGGTAATGAAAATGAGGATACCCCAGAGTCCAGTAGGTGCTCCTCACCTATTCTGGGGTCTACGTGTTGAGCACAAATAATGCACTAGGTCCACATATGGGATATCTGCGAAAACGGCAGAAATCTGGGGAATCAATATTAATTTGTATTTCCCTGATCACATTTACCATATTCTAGTGAACAATGTATAAAAATTTAAAATCTGCAAAAAAAAGTGAAATTTTGAAATTTCACTTCCACTTTGCTTTAATTCCTGTGAAACACCTAATGGGTTAATAAACTTCCTAAATGCGGTTTTGAATACTTTAAGGGGTGTAGTTTCTTAGATGAGGGCATTTATGGGGTATCTAACATACAGGCCAATCAAAATCACGTTAGAACTGGACTGGTTCTCTAAAAAATGTATATTGCAAATTTTGTTGAAAATTTGAAAATTACTACTAAATTTCTAAGCCCCCTAATGTCGTAAAAAAAAAAAAAAAAGACATTTAAAAAAATTATGCCAAACTACAGCAGACATAGGGTAGATGCCAGTTATAAACTATTTTGAGTGGAATAACTATCTGTCTTACATGCAGAAATTTTTGAAGTTTAAAATTGGTAAATTTTTCAAATTTTTCACGATTTTTTGATATTTTTCACAAATAAACAAACATTTTTTGGACCAAAATTTCTTACTATCTTAAAGCACAATGTGTCACGAGAAAACAATCTCTGAATCACATGGATAGGTTAAAGTGTCAAAAAGTTATTCTCACATAAAGTGACACATGACAGATTTCAAAAATAGGGCTCTGTCAGAGAGGCCAAAACTGGCTCCGGCGGTAAGGGGTTAAACGTGCCTGGAGTGGTGTGTCATTCATCATCTGGGTTTGCAAGGTATTTTTACAATAAAGCGGTCATCAGGGTGTGATTGAGCAAAAGGATGTCCACTACTTTACCTTTCTGTGACTCTTCCAGTCTCTCTATCTCTGTTGCAACCTGCTGACTATACTCTAAGCTCGGTGGTCACTTCTATATAAGAGCATCCTGCTTGAAGCCTCAATGGCGAGGTACTGTTGAACAATTGTAGGATGTTGTCTTGGTCAAGATGTGAACAACAAGATGAAAAGGACTGTGTAAATTCCAACTCAAATTGATCCCCTAAATTTATTGGGATCAAACCCCTCTTGTGAATTTTGCTATTAAGTTCCTTGTTAGAGATCAGCAAGCTGTGCAAAAAGTACTGAAACATTGAATAATTGAACATGTGTACTCTAAAGGTAAGAGATGTTCTCATTTAGTTCATTTAAAAAATGTTCAAGAAGCTTCGTTTATCCCGAAATTTCAACCAAAATCAAATATCCCTAGCTTTGTTTGGAGTAGTGTGTTTGTGTGTGTTCGGATTTAACGCCTAGAGATACATCTCGGGGTTGCTGTAACAAAATCCACAGTTACCACTTGTAAATCCTCCTTTGTAGGCTGTATGCGGCCTTTGGAAAAAGTCATTTATTAGCGTCGTTGCTTCTTTGTTCCATCAGTCATCGGGGGGCCCACAGTGTTCAGTCACCAGAGAGAAAACCTTGATTACCTATGGTTGCCTATACCACCAATGTCTATCCTAAAACAACACATGAACACTAAGAGCCACATGTATGAAACCTATGGGCAAAAAAGTGAGCTTTAGACCAGAACGGTTTTATACATGTGGCCCTAAATGCTGGACCTATAGTCTGATCTTGACTGATCACTAATAATAGCAGGAGACTAAAGGGGCTGAAAGTGATACAGGAATAATTAGACTTGTTAGATTTTACTATGTTTATTGTGGTCTATATATGTGATGGGTTGGAGCCCAGCTGTTCCTTGAGCTCTGGAGTCCGATATGTTCCTTTAGGCTTTCACCATTCTTGAACGCTGACACCAAGATGCATACACGTCACTTCTGGTTTGCTGTTGCTTATTCAGGATTTTAGTCCTAAAATGTTTATGGTACAATAGGGGTATGGTTGTTTAAAGAGAACCTGTCACATAGGTTATGCCCCCCTTGCTTTGGACAGAACAAGGTAGTGACAGACCTGCTGTTTCCAGCGCTGTGTCCCTTATTCTGTAAGATGTTGCAGTTTTAGAGTATTAAATGCTCAAATCTGCAGTTTTCAGCCAGAAGAGTCATTCAGAGTCAGTTTTTTTTTTCAACCCCCACCCACCTGAGGCTAGCCCCGCCCACCTCAACTGATAAACCTATTACTTTGAATAGGTAGAAACATGTGAATAACTGTCAGTGGGTGGGACTAACACCTGCTCATGA
Source organism: Phyllomedusa bahiana (assembly GCA_025379985.1). Taxonomy (NCBI): domain Eukaryota; kingdom Metazoa; phylum Chordata; class Amphibia; order Anura; family Hylidae; genus Phyllomedusa; species Phyllomedusa bahiana. Next base: position 185,609 of record JAODAL010000934.1, read on the forward strand.
ATAAGATTTGAGGGGTAAATGCTCTAAAACTACAGTATCTAACAGAATAAGGGGTACAGCGCTGGAAACAGCAGGTCAGCCAATAGCTTGTACTGTCCTCAGCAAGGGGGGCACAACCTATATGACAAGGTTGTACATAGGGGTAATGTTCAATAACTGTGTAGAATATTCTCTCAAAAATGATGCAATAGCAGCACAGTCTAATCAGTAGGCAAGATCCAGGGTGCCCTCCAGAAGTTCTTCCAAATAGCCCAAGAATGGAAGAACAGTAGAACTCCAGGGTGTTCTCACCAAATTATTTCACAGAGCCTGCTCTTCACATCCAGCTTCAGGCTCCCACTTGCTGGTCAGGCTGTGGGCAGTTCTACAGCAGTGACTGACATTTCAGCTCTGCTATTCCTAGCTGAGCCTGGTAGAGGAAAAACCCTTTTAACAGCAGGGCACAAGGCTACAGAGCACTAAAGAGTGTTAGTTTTTTCTTTTAGTAAAGTCCCTGTGCTGCTGATAAGACACAGCAAGGAGTGATGTCACTATCCCAGCCAGTTCTGCTAGAGCATAGAGAGGTGGTCAGTAACCTAGGGAAGTTTGTGTATACAAGTAGGAGATGAGAATTGCTCCAACTGTGATTGGAAGCAAAATCAGAACAGCAATGTATTTGGAACTCGTCTTTATTTCCCCATGCCTATAGAAATATTTAAAACAAATCAATGTGGTGCAAATACCCCTTTAGAGGTGAGCAAAGTGTTTTTGGAGTGCGTCTGTTCTTAAATTCTTTGCATGGAATATTATCTGAAGTTGTAAATCATATGAGGACTTTTTATATTAAGAGTCAGAGAAGGGTCCCTCATGAACGTTACCATCTACCAAGGCCAACAGCCTATATCATACAGTAATCACAAATAGATCTTGCAGTCATTAAACCTGGCGCTCACATATTAGGGGAATGACCAGTAGTGGCCGCGTCTGCCAGCCTGAAACTAATCTGAGAATGTGTATTCTTTCCAATTAATGGGTAGGATTTCAGCCCTGTAAACAGAGGCATTAGGACCTGCTGACTGGCATCGACTCATTTATTGTGCTGTATTCAGAAGTGGAAGACAGTGAGGCTTAAAAGCTTAGTCCTGGGGAATCACACAGAGCAAACAGCTGAGCCTGGTAACCACTGACTGTTGTGTGTGCTTTTCCCATTCCTCTGCAGTTGGCTCGGACCCCGAGTTTGCCCGGTATGTGGCCGGGGTCAACCAAGCTATGCAACAAAAACGGCAAGCACAGCATGTCCGCCGCCCGAGCACTACACGTAGCAACTGGCCCCATCCAGACGAGTCCCACAGAACCTGGCCATTCCCAGAATACTTCTCGGAGGGGTAAGACGTACATATGTTATTTACCTTCTACACTTGATGTAGTGGATTGTGATGTTAGATACGAGGGTATCTTCCAGTGTGTGATAAACTTGTTAGATGGGAGTTGTTCACTTTTTGGTAAAACACCTTTTTACATTTGCTAGGTCCTTGATAAACTAGCTGATGGATTGCTGGGTCACTGGGAATCCCAAATCCAATCGTGTTTTTTTGTTCCAAAAATGCACAAAGAACCAGTTGTGCGGCGCGGTCCAGCAGTGTGAAAATGCTGTTGGATTTTTGGACGGCATTTTCACATTGAAGTTGAGACCTGGCCTTATTGGCCGCTGGATGGGAATATAAACGTGCCATTTACTGGAGTTCAATCGAGATCTTTAAAAGGATAAGGAATTAAATTACTAAGGGAGCTTTTATTAAGGCAATTGTGGCAAAACCAGTGGTACATGCTTTACACCACACTTCTGTGCCTTGTCCAACAAGAAGCGTGACCTCGGTAAAATCGGTGTGGCTTCACAGAAAGGGGGATGGGTTAGTATGCTACACCATGCACCAAAATTTGGCGCAATCAGTGGTATAAAGTAAGCCAACTTCTAGAAGGCATAAAATTTAGACAGTTTTAAAATGCACCACATTTATCAGTGCATATTCAGACTGTCTAATCTAAAGTTTACTCTGTCAGTGTTGGACAGTATCGATAAATACGATACAGAATAGTTCATTATATAGCGCTTAATTCTCATAGCTTTGAACAAACAGTAAGTGGTGTCATATTGCAGTATCCCTTAGCTCTGGCTTGTAGAAGTTGGAAAAAATGCTAGTCAGTAGTTCAGGGATATTATAAAATGGAGTAAAAATAACTCACTTTCTAAACCCGCACACAAAATTTGTCCAGTGGCTGCTGGCAATTACATGACATTTAAGCTATTCCCACACTTTGGCAGTCATGTGCTGTATAACTGGAAGAGAACACTGTGGCCTGCAGGACCACGTGAATGATGAACGTGATGTCATCAGCCGGGAGAAGCAATGGAACGAGCGTGTTTAAAAGGTGAGGGGTGTGAGAGATATATAGATATGTGTGTTTGCTACTGACAAGCATTTAGAATTGAAAACCCCTTTCAAGATTTCTGTTGATAAACAGACCTGTTTTTTTTTTTTTTGTTTTTTTTTTCCTGGCACGTCATCTTCAGTGGTAGCCCTCAAGAACTGCCGGTGACTAGTACCAAGTGTCTTATTCGGACTCCCTCTCCATGTGGTTCATATACCATTTTGGATCACGATATACCAGGGTGATAGAGATGGCAAAACCAGTTTTAAAAAAATAAATCAATTTTAATATAAACCAGCAAGAGAGGAGGGAAAATGTGTAACAGGAAGACAATAATCTGGTTCTGTAGATGGTAATAGCAAGAGCATCATCTTAGAACACTACCCTAATAAGCAAAACTAACGATCAGCCTTCCCCGTCTGTCTTGGTGGGGAGCAGACCCAGGCTGCATCATTTCTTGCTTCAGTGTAGACGTTGCACAGTAAAATAATTTTGTCTTCCAGAGATGTGATAAACAGCAGCTGGACGGGTGCTCAGGGAGATTCCGCCAGTTCAAGCGACGAGACCTCATCTGCTAATGGAGACAGTCTACTCTCTATGTTCTCAGGTCCAGACCTTGTTGCTGCTGTCAAGCAGAGAAGGTAAGTGATGTCCAGGAGCTGTCATCCCCTGTACTTTAGTTATCAGATTTTAAGACGTGGAGGATTCTCACCAGGCGACACAGTCAGAAACCCCAGAAATAATACTCTGCTCGTCAGCCATACACGGGACTGTGAGATTCATACCACATACATCACAAACACATTGAAGAGGATTTTTCCCCATGAAAATTCTGGGGTGTCTCATGTTGCTGTCAAATTATTGTTAATTTATTCATATGTTTCCTGTAGGAATAACAACCAGTTTAATTCTACACAGTCTGATGCAGTCCGTAATGAACGGACACTCCCAGGCTCTGTAGAAACACAACTTTTCCCTTCTCAAAAGGCAACAACCATTTATCTACATATCCAATTCCAGGAGGTATAACAGAAGAATGGCATAACACAGATTTCTAAGACTAGGGGGGACATGTATGAAAGGGGCTGCGCCAGATATCTGTCGTATTTTCAGCCAGACATCAGGTGCAGCCCCGTTCACGATAGTTTTAAATGTCCCCCACGCCAATATTGGGCGCATTACAGAGCGCCCGCGGCACTTTGTCATGCGCCTGATTTTGGGGGGCATGCGGGAGACGGGGCGCACTAGAAAAATATAAAGCTATAGATTTATGGCTTCGCTACGGCACTTCTAGACACATTGCTGCTGGAAAAGGTATACCACTTTCAAAGTGGTATACCTGAGCCAGAAATGTCATACAAGCGCTAGAATGTGCCTGATTTATGGCCCGCAGTAGAGCAGATTCATAAATCAGGCACTTTCTAAGCTATTATTATGCACGTGAAATTTGGTGTTTAAACGCCAAATTTCATACATGCTGCCCTAGGTTCCCCATAATTGTTGTTCTATGGGAATAAAAGTATTTACAAAAATGGACAAATCAGGAATGCCAATAAGTGCTTTTTAACACCTTCCTGGGACAGGTCATGGGTGCATAATACTTTCTGTGAACCGCCATAATAGTACATTATGAGTTTGGTACGAGCACAGGAGCCCGTTGTGAAGTTACTGCCAGCCTCTTATTGCAATGGCCAACGCTCCTGGCTGTTTAAACCCCCTAAAGGCCATAACCAATAGAAGCTTTTGCTTCTCGTGGTTAACAGAAAAATGCTACAACTCGCCAAACAGAAAAGCCCTGATACAGCTCCACCAGACGAATAATAATAAATGAAAAAAACCTAAGGCTTCTATAATGGCAACCTAAAGACAAGTTATAAAAAAAAGTATTAACATTAAAAAAAAAAACAAAAATTATCTGATGTACAAATCATAAACATAATTAATGAACAACTTTACTTTTAAGGGGCCAATAACTTGGAGAATGCGCCTTATGCTGGTAATGACGGGACCGCACCTTCTCACATTTTCAATACATTAACCCCTGCCACCACGACCATCCACTGCTCTATAGAGCAAACCGTATGACCTCCTTGGGTGAGCCAAAACGCGGTCGGTGTAAAAAATTGTGCGGCAATTTCGTTCTCCAATTTTCAACCTGCAAATACGGTAATTCATAGCTCTCATTGAGACCTATGATTACCTGCCGTTTTCCCTGGAGTACAGTATGTGCCAGGGAAAAGAATTGTCACTTTTTCCCGGCGCTTACTCGACAGGGAAAATGAAAGTCAATGGCAGTCGTCTGTAAGGACTTAAGAAGTACGCACTGGCCAGCGCATACTACTTTAAGTATTGCAGCACGCACAGTACACGCCGAAATACGCTGTGTGAACATACCCTTATACCTGAGAGACACTCTTCTCTGTTTGACGTTTTGGAAATTGTGAGAATTATTGGGTCATTGGACTGTGTATCCAGAATGATGATGATTAGTACCATTCACGTAGAGACAAATATTAATTGTAATACCTGGTACTGTTTTTTTGGTCAGGAAACACAGCAGTGGTGAACCAGAGGCAAACACACTACCATCCCCAACTCTCCTCTCCACGGTGGATGATATCAACCAGGTGATATATTGCTATTTATTATATTACTACACAAAACAAATACTGACTAAAAAGAATTACCTTTATTAATACATAAAAAGTGAAAATATTTAAAAACACACCAATTAGTAACTGAACAGGGGTACACAGAAGCCAATAAAGCAGATATGGATGGGTGCAGATTTCATTCAAATAAAACAAAATGTAATATTGTAATAAGACTGTTCATGATATCCACTTATCAAACCATGTTCAATAGTAAGGGGTGATACTAATCAGGTCATCTAAATCAAGTGACACAAACTATACACCCCAAACACATATGTTAAACTATTACCCCATAGAAACCATGAACAATCTAACCCAATCTCATATACCTGTACTGGCTGCCGTGTATGGACACAGTCCCGACGCGTGTTTCTCGTAGGCTTCCTCTGGGATATCATGAACAGCCTTATTACAATATTACAATTTGTGTTATTTGAATGAAATCTGTACCCATCCATATCTGTTTTATTAGCTTTTCCTATGCATAAAATGTTCCATTGAAGAGTTAGTACATTTACTTACTATGGTGCTGTTTACATTGTATAGCAATGTGCACATCCACCGAGTGAGCGGAGGGCTAGTGGACACACTTGCGTAGTCACTCTTCACACTGTTGAATCCTCATTTGTGTTTTCTGGGTAGAGGTTCACTGAGCAGAAGCTTCTGTGCTGCTTGTCAGACAAACCAGAATCTGGTTAGTAGTACACTCATGTCCAGCTAGGCTTTGATGACGACTTCTGAGAATTGACTCCATGGTCCATTGTAATGTTATTCCCAACATGAATACTTAGAGGAGACTGTATTTATGTTTCCAGAGTGGGAATGAGACGTGTGGTACAGAGGGACTAAAAAAATTACATGCAAGGGATTTCACTGCCCTCGCACAATAGTGTAGATTAGCAGAATATGTGTAAAAAAATAAGAAAGAAAGGGGAATATGTTTGGGTGGAAACAGTGTAGAGTAGTTTATAAAAGCAGTCAATAGCATTTTATGACTTCTTACATAAACTTGAGTTGTGGAATAACAGGTTGGCCAACTTAACCCCTTAAGCCGAACGCCTGAAAAGTAGTTAATGACCAGAACATTTTTTATTAGTTTTTGCCTCCTTGCGTTTCAACAGTTGTAACTTTTTTTATTTTTTCAATGGCGCAGTTGAATGAGGCCTCGTTTTATTCGAGATAAGTTGTATTTTATGGGCTAGTAGTTTAAGTTCACTTTATAAATATTTTTTATTTTTAGTTTTTTTAAAATGTTTTACACCATTCACATTTCACAATTATTAACTTGTTATATTAATTCTACAGGTTATTTCAGTCGTGTGGATACCTAATATGTTTAGGCTTTTTTATATGTGTGTAATGTATGCACAATTATTTTTTATTAATTTTATTTTTTTTTAATCCCCTGAAGGGAGAACTGTTAATTTTTTATTTTTTTTATACACTTATCCGATCACCAGACAGAGCAGGGAAACCCTTTGATTGCACTGTGGTGATGATCCGCCGCAATCAAAGGGTTAAGCATCGGGGAGCGGAGGTTCCCCCGGTGCTCGCAGGAGCTGCACTGGGATCAGGGCTGTGTAGTACAGCCCCGATCTCAGCGCAGCTGCGGCGCCCGGAGCCGCAGATGACCTGAACCAGCTGACGTCTAAAGTCGGCAGGCGGTCGTTAAGGAGTTAAAGGGGTTTTCCCATCTGGCTGCTTCACAGAGCCTGCTCTTCACCACCGGCTTTAGGCTCTCACTTCCTGTTCTAGTTGTGGGTGGTTCTATAGTAGTGATTGTTATATCCGCTCTGCAATTCCTAGCTGATCCTGTTAGAGGGACATTGGTGATGGAGGGGTTATAAAAGCAGGGCGCAAGACTACAGAGCTCTAAAGGGTTAAAGTTTGTCAGTAAGAAAGATAAATAAGATTGTGTGCTGCTGATAAGACACAACAGGGAGTAACATCACCATCCTGGCCAGGGCTGCTACAGCAGAGAGAGATGGCTAGTAACCTAGGAAAGCTTCTGTACACAAGCAGGAAAAAAACAAAATCCCTTTTGAGGCTATGAGCAGGCCTTGGTGAGTAGAGAGATGACCACGCTTCCGCAGCTCTCTCCTATTCATGTCCATGAGAGGGCCAAATATAGCAAGAAACAATATATGGTTTTGCACATGAAAAAACATTTGTGAAAAAAATGAGCATAGGTGCACACTGGTGAGGCAGCAATATACATACACATTCCAATATCAGAAGCACTATATCAACTAAAGAAACTATCAAAGGGCACATAGGAATTTTTGAAAAAGCATTTCTGCTACCTAGGATACATGAAAAATGTTTGAGGTTCTTAGTTCACATTTTTGATCAAAACTGCTTAAGCCACTTCCGAAATGTCAACAGGAACTCAAATGCAGGTGGTCCTAGACTATTGTTACCTCTCTTTTGGTTCCTGTTCAGACCTACATACAGGGAGTGAAGGTACCAGCTTCTAAGTACACTGCATTGTACAGGGAGGAGTGGCTGCCTCCATTTTGGCTTTTCTGCACTACACCCATCTTAACAGGTTTTTTAATCAATGCAGTGTACTTAGAAGCTGGTGCCTTCACTCCCTGAAGTATAGAGGTCTGAACAGGCTCCAAAAGAGAGGTAACAATAGTGTAGGACCACCTGCATTGAGGTCCCGTTGATGTTTCGGAGGTGGCTTAAGCAGTTTTGATCCAAAATTTGAACTAAGAACCTCAAAAATATTCCATGTATCCTAGGTAGCAGAAATGCTTTTTCAAAAATTCCTATGCCCCCTTTGATAGTTTCTTTAGTTGATAGTGTGCTACTGATATTGGAATGTGTACCAAATATAGCTAGGCACACTCACTTCGTTATATATTGGGGATGGTCAGAAAAGTATGTAGAGAACCGCACACCCTTTCCACGTTCTGAGTTCGGCTCCATTATATTGTGGTTTCTTTTTAGAAAGTTTTCATTTATGTTGGTCAAGTCTCTAATCATCTGATAAAACTTTTTTTTTTCGTGTGTGTGTTTTCAGGAGAACAAAACCAAAACTTGGCCTCCCAAAGCCCCTTGGCAGCACTCCTCTCCCCTTACCAATACACTGCCCAGTCAGAGTTCTACTTTATACCACATGACAAATCCCGTGAGCCAGTGGAACGATACAATGCAAATGCTGCAGTCACCAGTCTGGTCCACCGCCAACGACTGTGCTCCGCCGACGGGGATCTCCTCAACGTTCGCTTACGCACAGCAGCAATCTCAACAGGCAAACAAGGGCTTTAAATCTTTCCCGATGAAGCACGAACGTAGGCCTTCCTACCTGCATCAGTTCTGACCAAGCTGCTAGACCTCCATTTCAGCTGTGTTCTGGTGTTGGGCGTGTGTATGGGGGGAGGGATGGGTTTGCGGTCTGATACCTGTTGTGGAAAGTTTGGGTTACAAGCAGTATAGGTTCTTTTGGTTCTGATCTAGTGTTGTGGTTTCTATAGACTAAACGCCTCTGTTGTAATCCTTTCCCACTGAATATTAGGGGTGAGATGAGCAGCGTGAATTTAACGCACAGTCATTCAGAAGTTTAGAAGAGTTCCCTTTTGTGTTTTGGCTAATATTTAAGTTTCCACCTCTTACAAAAGGTATGGATCCTACCCAGGGATACATACTACAACCCCAGTCCTATAGACATTGTGTTCCCATTAAAGAGCTATTCCTATATGGATTTGCTTAATAATGCTTTATGGTCTGGGCTGCAGATTGTGCACTGGTAAGCCAGACTGCTGGCAGTACACCCCCTAGAGTTAGATAGGGTTACCCTGTAGGTTAGATGTGCAGGCCTCTGGCCTTGGGGGGGATGTCAGAGGTTTATTTTGATGTCCCTTAAAGCTATGTTCTCTTATAAGGAGACCACAGAGGGATGTCTCCCTAAAATTAACTGGTGTCATTGGGACCCCCAAACTGGGATGTGGTTCTCCAGGTTGGACATCACCATTTTACGATTGCCCCAATGCTGTATTTATACGGAGATGCTTTCCCCTAAATATATCATGTTTTGCGGTCAGTTAAGCTGACTATTCCACACTATTCAGTCCTCTGCAGGATGCAGCCTCTTTTCCCCTTCCTGTTCAGTCAATAGATGGGTAATCCATATGTCTGGGGTTGAGGGGCACCTACCCTATAAAAGTTGTCCCTGCTATTACAATAAGAAGATGCCATTCCTTGGCAGCTCCTTGGTGCTCCTATGACGGCCCTGGCAGGAATGGTTCTGCTTCTTTATAGACAACTTAAGGATAAAAAGGGGAATTTTGTACTTACCGTTATATATATTTTATCCCCCCTCCTCCTTTTCCTGCAGTGGTGGGAGACAGAAGTGGAGTATAAGTCCCTCCGTGTCATCACAACTGCTGCAGGAATTAGGACCTGGACCCCAGGTGGCTACAGGTCGTGTCATAAATCAACACACACTTTCTGGCAATTGTAAAGCGTTTTTTGTTTTGGTTTTTATTTTTTGTACTTTTTTCGTATGGCCAAAGGCATTATGCACATGATAAGCCCAGACAAGAGAAAACGTTTCTGGGATAGTAAAGACTTTCAATATTCTTTAAAAATAATAATAAAAAAAAAATATATAGAATTAAAATAATATCAAATATCTATGTGAGCTGGCTCAGAAATATCTAAATTAAATAGCAGGTAGATGAAAAGTCTATTTTTTAAAGTGAAGCATAATGTCACTTAGCAGTGCCATGACACCGAGCGGAAACCTACGGGAGCGGAGATTCTTCCAACCAAAGTGGCTGTAGAGATGGTTATAAATGGTGCTTACCACAAAATCCGAACCCTTCTGTACAGATTCTCCCACTTTATCCCGATCGATGTTACAAGAAATATTCTTTATATATAAATATTATTATATATATATATATATAGTTTATATGTATTTAAATCGTCATTTCATCTTTTGCAGAGGCCCTTACTGTTAAATCCCCGTATTTTCTAGTATGGAAAGCGTATAAAAAAACAAAATGTAAAAAAAATCCAAAACATACTGACAGTATTAATCTTATTTTTGTATTTTTTCTTAAATTGTTATATCACTAACCTGCGTTAACTCGTTACTGTGAGGGAGAGCTTGCTGATGGATAGAGGCGGTAGTGTGTTCCTTGAAGCACATTGTGAGTCTGTTTTTTTTTTTTGTTTAATTTTTACAAAGTTTATCTAAATATACCAAAAAGATGTATAAAACACTAAAACGATATATACACAAGAATAAACAGGGGGAATGAACCCCAGCTCTCCCCTTCCCACCCCTCGTTGTATAGCAGTGTGTTCCATACCAGGCCCTGAATGTTGCCTTTGTGTGTTGTGTGGAATCACCCTGTCGCCCGTATTTATAGTTTTTTGTCCCCTCTCCCCTTCCAATCAAGTCTTCATCCTGTCTATGTTTACAAAGACTTGTGCTGTAAATAACCCCTTCTATAGTGAAGTACTTGGCACCATCCGCGTGTTTTTTTTTTTGTCTGTTTATAAGGATGTTTTGTACCACTTGTTCTGAAGACTGGCTCTAAACATGAGTTGTATGACATGGTTCACTTTCAAGTCCCTGCCCCTCCACCCACCTCCTCAGTCCTTTGCACTTAAATCTTTCCCATATTTTATCAGAATAATTATGGTCTTATTAATTGATAGACGTATATATTTGTACTGAACAGACGTCTCAAAGTGCCAACAATGTTCCACTGGCTACATATATACATATATATATATTTTTTTTACTTGTATTTTGAAGTCTGCTCAATTAAATGTGGTGATCCACGGACAACCGAAATCTAAGACCATTTTTCTATATGTTGAAGCTTTGACCATGTAGGTGCTATGTTTTTTGGCTTCCAAACTTTTTCTGGAGACTGGTCACCGAACCCTCTAGCAGAAAAAAAAATAAAAATGGGTGAACCCTTTCCCTGAGCAAGTTAAGTCTCAACTGAGGGTGGGAGGGTTTGGCACTGGGTGTGTCTGACCCCCTCCCCCCCTCCCACTATCGCTTTTTTTTTTTTTTTTTTCTTCCAGCAATCACTCCTGAACTGGAACTGTACAGTTTGTATTTTACTTCTGAAGCTTCTGTAAGTAAAATGACTATTTGCTTTATTAAAGATACATTTAATAGTGTGACATTATTTCACGTCTTATTGTTAAATGCTGCACGTTTTTACAGTGAAAAAGTAACAATTTGTTTCCTCCTCATGTGGAAACGGTTTGTAAAAGTAACTCCAATCGTCCATTTGTTCTGTATGACAAATTACAGATGCTGAACATGTGTGTAATAGAAACCACTGACTGCTGGAAGGTTTGTGATCCAAATGCCACCAGTGCCCACACGGGAGGTCACGGACGCACTCGTGCCTTTCCTTTGCTCAGCGCCGCAGGCCCACTCCCAATACCAGGTCCCTGCGGCAGTATTCGCCTCTCCTGCCAGCTCCCTAGGGTGCGTGCATGCCAACGATTTGTTAATCGCAGGACGCTGACCCAATTTAGTGCAGTCACTTCCTCCATGCCCTTGCCGGATCTATGTGCCTTCATTGCCTTAGAAAACACATTCCTTGCCTGTTTGCCTCTGTGTTCCTGACCTCCTGCCTTCGTCCCTTGACCACGTTTTGCCTTTAACCTTCCTGCTTGTCCCTGACCAAGAACCTGCCTTACGATTCTGTACCTCGCTACACCTAGGCCGCCACCGCAAGCAAGTCGTGTCAGGGGTAGCAACCTGGGGGTCTCCTGCTGCAGAAAGTCCAACCTGCTTTACGCCGGGCTCTGGTGAAAGAGAGACCCCTTAGGCCATGTTCACATGGCTTAATTGCGGGGCGTAATTATGCCCCGCAATTACGCCGTGTGGACGGGGAAGGGAGCGGGGGGCCGGCACCTCGCTGGCCCATAGACTATCATTACTAGCGGCGCGTATACGTCGCTAGTAATTGACATGTCACTTGTCTAACCGCTCGGCGGATTCTCCGAGCAGGGAGAGGAGACGTAATCCATAGTTCTCTATGAGAACTGTAGATTACCATAATGACTGGGACGGATTTCAGCCCGTAATTCACGCAGTACGCCACAAAGTACGGGCTGAAATACGTGCCCAAATAAGCCGTTAGACTCCGCTCCCTGAAGCGGCTTACACCACCATGTGTATCCTTCAGTCATTATTTGTCAAACCATATTCAGGATTTGGGTATACAGGGATACATCCCTTTGAGAATTGACTGATTCAGTAATACATGTTTAGAGAAAATCAGAGAAACAACACAAAGTAGAGATGAGAAGTATTTACTAAAACAGAATTGTCAGGAAATGTAACGGGTCCTCTTTAAAAGGAAGCTATCAGGTTACTTATGCGGTCCTTGCTGAGGGGAGCATAAGGTATTAATGGATGTGCGGATTACAGCTACTTAGCCTAGAATTTACAGCATTCGTATAATCTAACAGCACAGCGCCAGAAAGGAGTCCTTGGTATTCATGAACAGCCACTTGCCCTGGGGCAGATTTACAGTTAGGTCCATATATATGTGAACAGCGACAACATTTTTCTAATTTTGGTTCTGTACATTACCACAATGAATTTTGAACAAAACAATTCAGATGCAGTTGAAGTTCAGCTTTAATTCATTGGGTTGAACAAAATGATTGCATAAAAATGTGAGGGACTAAAGTAATTTTTAAACACAATCCCTTCATTGTAGGGGCTCAAAAGTAATCAGACAAATTAAATAAAATGATAATTTCTAATACTTGTTTGAAAACCCTTTGTTGCCAATGACGGCCTGAAGTCTTGAACTCATGGACATCACCAGACGCTGTTTCCTTCTTTTTAATGCTCTGCCAGGGCTTTACTGCAGTGGTTTTCAGTTGCTGTTTGTTTGTGGGACTTTCTGTCTGAGGTTTAGAAAGGGGAACATCTCTCCTTGAGGAGAGCACCTTACGTTGTGTAGAGTTTTGAATTGCCTTTTCCCCCTCTACTGAGCATCTGGATATCACAAAGCAAATTGATTTGTTACATCCAATTGAGGGCGCTTGAGCTTCTCAGCTCCTTTCCCATAATGCCTTGTGATATGCAGATGCTCAGTAGAGGGCAAAAAAGGCAATTCAAAACTCTACACACCGTATGGTGCTCTCCTCAAGCAGAGATGTTCCCCTTTCTGAGCCACTCATTGCCTCCCACCCTGCCAGCCAGTATCGCTCTGCTTTACACTGAGGGACAAAAATCCCGAAACAGCACTGTATGCAGGTGAGTGATACTGGCTTGGCTAATATCCCTTTTGCTTTCTCAAGACTCACTGGGTCAAAAGCAAATTGAGGATTTGTTACATCCTTTCCAATAATGCCTTATGATGTCTGTAACAAGTGAAATACATGCTCAATTGGGTTAAGATCAGGTGACTGACTTGGCCAGTCAAGAATATTCCACTTCTTTGCTTTAATAAACTCCTGTTGCTTTGGCTTTATGTTTTGGGTCATCTGTATCATGAAACTCTAACCAGTCAATTTGGCTGGCTCTGAGCACACAGTATGTCTTTAAATACCTCAGAATTCATTTGACTGCTTCTGTCCTGTCACATCAATAAACACTAGTGACCCAGTGCCACTGGCAGCCATGTATGCCCAAGTCATCATATTGCCTCTGCCTTGTTTTATTGATTATGTGGTATGCTTTGGATCATGAGCTGTACCACGCCTTCATCATACTTTTTTCTTTCCATTATTCTGGTAGAGGTTGATCTCTGTTTCATCTGTCCAAAGAATGTACTTCCAGAACTGTGCTGGGTTTTTGTAGGCTTATGAGTGGCCTGCTCGATGGATTGAACCCTCTGTATTTACGTTCATGCAGTCTTCTCTTTATGCTAGATTTGGATATTGATACGCTGACACCCTGGAGAGTGTTGTTCACTTGGTTGGTTCTTGTGAAAGAGTTTCTCTTCACCATGAAAATTATTCTGCAATCATTCACCACTGTTGTCTTCCATGGGCATCCAGGTCTTTTTGCATCGAGTCCACCAGTGCTTTCTTTCTCAGGATGTACCAAAATGTAGATTTTGCCACTCCTAATATTGGAGCAGTTTCTTGGATGGGTTTTTCCTATTTTTGCAGCTTAAGGGTAGCTTGTTTCACTAGAATGGAGAGTTCTTTTGACTGCATGTTTTTTTCACAGCAACATTTTCCAAATGCAAACACCTCAAATCAGCTCCAGGCCTTTTATCTTTTTAATTGAGAATGACCTAACGAAGGAATTGCCCACACATGCCCATGAAACAGCCTATGAGTTAATTGTTCAGTTACTTATGGTCCCTTTTAAAACAGGGTGGCACATGTTAAGGAGCTGAAACACCTAAACCCTTCATCTACTTTTAGGCCATGTTCACACAGCGTTTTTGGACGAGGTTTTTCAGAGCGTTTCCTCGCCCAAAACGCCCCCAGTTCGTTTCATTGATTCCTATGTAAAACCTTGTTGTAGTTCACACACGACTAGGTTTTTACACGCTTCTCTGGAAGCAATGAAAAAGAAGTGTCATGTCAATTCTTGAAGCGCGTTGTAGGCGTGGTTTTGGCGCGTTCGCGGTTTTTGTCCTGGCTATTCATTTGTATGGGTGAAAACCTCGTCCAAAACCTGATCAAAACCTCGTCTGAAGAAGCGTGTTTTAGGCGAGGTTTTGATGTGGTTTGGGCGAGGAAACACTCCGAAAACCACATCCAAAAACGCCGTGTGAACATGCCCTTACTGTGGATACCCCCCCCCAAGTGAAAGCTGAAAGTCTGGACTTCATGTCTACATCCATTATATAACTTGAATGTTTCAGTAAACTTTAAAAAAAAAAAAAAAAATTCAGTGTCCAAATATACACAGACTTAACTGTAGCATCAAGGCAGATGTGCCAAAAATGTATTGCATGCGTTACACTTCATTCATGTGTTTTAGATAGTTTCTAGACACTTCTGTGCCTCATCTGACAAAAGTGACATGGTTTAGCGTGTGACAAAAAAGCCAACAT
Organism: Phyllomedusa bahiana; assembly: GCA_025379985.1. Lineage (NCBI taxonomy): Eukaryota > Metazoa > Chordata > Amphibia > Anura > Hylidae > Phyllomedusa > Phyllomedusa bahiana. The sequence continues at coordinate 200,691 of JAODAL010000934.1, forward strand.
TTGAGCAGTTAAAGGGGTTTTCTGAGTTAACAGTTTTGCATTTCCTCTGTCTCCTTAGGCTGTTCTGCATAAGTGATTAGCATATTCAACTTCTAGCAAAGCCTTTACTTTGACAGTGCAGTAGATTATTTCTAACAAGATTACAAATAAAGCCAACGTTTTAGTCCTCATAAAATATGTACCTTTTTGTTTAGTTAAGCTAATCTTGTTAGATATAATTGGTTTGCGTCAGTGGGTTGAAATCACTCTCTATCCGATAACAGACCTCATTTTGTTATAGAATCCTATGTGCACACTTTTGAGCGTTTGTGCTTGATCTCATGACTATAGTAAAATCTATTGACCAATGTGTTCAGAAAGTCTTCATTTAACTGTTGCTTTATGTTGAAAGCTAATCCTTGTAGCATAAAGTCCATTTATAAAAGGTGTAAAATTAGACTAGACTTGCCAGATTTATTGACTGTGAAAAAGCTGTCTTCATTGTAAAATTATAGTCTAATTTTACAATAAGAGGTAGACCGTATTGCTAAATCTATCCTACTGTTTCTATCTATTCACAGTGTCAGTGACTATCTTATACTGTCCACCATGATGGCAGCATAAGAACCTGACAGCTTGCATCTAAGCCACTGCCCCAGCATAAACGCTCTTGCACGGATACATTATGGTCTTGAATATTTTATTTTTAAAAAAATTTGACAGTCATTAAACAAAGTCTCTGTAATATGTACAATCATGATCAACAACAAAAAAAACAGACCTAGGTATTAAAGGGGTTTTGCCACGAAGTAAAATTGACGTGGGAAGCTTGCAAATGAAATAAACATTTTCACCATTCATTATTATTAAAAATTCTGCACCATTTTTGTGTTAGCTGCTCCTTTAGTGATCCATTGTTTAAAGCTCGTCTCCAAGGGATATGACCAGGGGTCAGAGCTCCTCAGTCCTGGTCGCACATGCCCAGACATCACCTCTCCTCTCAGGCAGCTACTGAGTGTTCAAACCCCAGGTGCTGTCACTCTACTCCCATCCTCTGTACTACTTAGTAATTAGTCAAACAGTGCAAATAAATAAAAAAAGAATCCTCAATGAGAGATGTGCATTGATAAAGAGAAAAAAAAAACCCAGGTTTGGTTCCTGCAGGGATTTGAACCTAGGACCCTTGTGCCTGGAGGCAAAAACTTTACCTCTCAACTACTCACAATGCTTTACATAAACAGACCTTTCTTTGACTAGAGCACAGGTGTCAAACTGCCGGCCCTCCAGCTGTTGGGAAACTACAACTCCCATCATGCATTTATATAATCTATAACAGTGGGCATGATGGGTGTTGTACTTTCCCAACAGCTGGAGGGCCGGCAGTTTGACACCCCTGGATTAGAGAGGAAAGGCCTGATGATGTCATCCTGCTGGGTCACATGATATGCAATTCAAACAAATCACACACGCCCCCTTCTGAGCACACAGAGCTGGATACAGGAGGTATGAAATGAGATTGTGGCAAAACCCCTTTGTTATTTCCAGCAGTGATGCAATATTTAACATATAAAGTAGGCCCTACAAAGCTCAAGGAGGTGATGAGACCTGGCGCTTTAGAGTCTAAAGCCTAAAGATCTACAAGCTAACACTGCGACCGCGGAATGTAGCACCGCCGAGCAGGAACTGCATTTGCATCGTACTGTCAGATAAAGCATGGAGATTCAGGTTGTCTGTTTTTCAGGTTGTGGAGGGGTAGCATCTGCTATTGTTGCCAAATAGATCAGATTTCGGTGCAGAACTTGCTGGTACCTGATAAAGAAAAACCCATAAGATTAATGCCGCATAATTAATGATGCAAAATGAATCTACAGTAAATGTTTTTGCCTTAGTGGATATTGTGAGATAATCAATAGTGTCTTAGTCTGAATTATTTCCACAAGTATACAGTAGGAGTGGCCTTTGGTGCAGATTACAGATGAAATCCTAAGCAGAAGCATCCTATCATGAGCATTAGTGAAGAGAATTTCATTAGGACTGATACCCCTAGAATACGACTGCTCCAATTATCCACGTGCCAAATGAGGGAAGGCTAAAACCAAAGCACTACTTTTTTTTTTTGAGTTGCATAGTGTATTACAGGTGCCTGCACAGAACCAAAGGTGATTTTTTTTTTTCTTTTACCTGACGTCTTTAGATTTTTTTTATTTTCATGAAGTACAACTTTAGTTAATTACAAATTAAAAGTTTTGAATGTTTTACTTTATCAGTTAATTTTTTACAGACTTCTAAAGTTTTGAAAAAGCACGAATTTTGGCCTGGTATGACTTACATTTTTTTCATATCTCGGGCTAGAATTAAGATAAAGAAGTGGGAGGGGCATCATTTTTCTCAGAACGGTACCAGCTTTCATTTGATAGGTCACAAGACTTTCTTTATATTTTGTTTTAAAGAAATCAAATTAAAAATTCTGATGCACAATTGTGAAAAAATGTGTTTTAAAATTGTGAAAAAATGCATGTGGGTTACGTGTGTTCTTGGTTGTATTTGTACAGGGATTCAATTTGGGACAAACTTTTCTTTCTTTTTTTTTTTTTTAAAAGCTTTGAATCATCTGATTTTAGGTTTGTGTGAGTTTCTTCTTTATTTTTTTCAAATTACAACTTATTGAATTCAACATTTATATGCAACAATAAAGAAACCCAAAAAACAAAAACCGTACGTGCCAGAATAAATACATCTTAATCATCATAACACCACTGTTTTTTCTTTTGGTTTGTTCAATGACTTCAGGTAGAAAATGCCAAGCAAGTTATCATATCCTCAAGTGCAATTTTCTAAATAGTCTCATCCTAATTATATGTTAAAAACCAGATTAAAAGAAAATATTTTTAACACCTATTTATACATGTAACAATTTTTTTATTATATCACTAAACATCATTTATGAAGTGTTTAAGAAGAATAGTACAGTAGTTAAATCCTGGTTCTATAAAATATGAACTAATCAATTAATAGTATGTTTTTAAACTGGCCTTTTATGATCAATTTGTCCCTTCCAGTGGGTGAAATGTAATCTTGTCCATAAGCACTTACTAGCAATGGCCATTTCCTTTTGTGTAAAAGAGTATGTATGGCCTGATTGGCTCCACCTGAGTTAATATCTGATTTTTGTTAACTTTTAAAATCTGGTTTTCTTGGATACAAAAAGGATGGCGCTGGACCAGAAGGACACACAAAAGTCAATTCTACTTCTTCATTTTCACAATCTTTGGAGAGTACAGTAGCCAGGCACCAGCGCCGAACACACTCACCAATATTGTAGCACACAGACTCCCTTGATGTCTGTGTAGAGACTACGGTTTGTTCAAGAGTGAACATGTCAGGACATGAAAGCTCTGAAGCTGTGTCTTCGGGTATGTTCAAACGGCACCTTGTGTCCATGTGAACATCCGCTTTTGTGCTGCGTGTCTGGGTCCGTCTGAACGGAACCAGACACGTATCTAACAATTAGCAGTGTGTTTAACACTGCCGGCAATGTGAAACACATAGTGGCGTTCACATGAGCGATCACCGATGCATATTTGCATCACGTCTGTCCGATGCGTCTTTCGGATGCGCTCCAAGCATTGACATGTCATTTCTTGGAACGCATTCGAAAGACGCATCGGCGATCGCTCATGTGAACGCTGCTGCGTGTTTCTCATTGCCGGCAGTGTTAAAAACACTGCTAATTGTTAGATGCATGTCTGGGTTCGTTCAGACGGACCCAGACGCATCACGGACACAAGACGCCGTGTGAATATACCCTTAATTCCTGACTTTGCAGTGGGCAGATACTTCACATGATTGACAGAGCTGCTGACCTGTCATCTGCTCTGCATTCACTGTCTACCTCTGTTCATTCTCAGGTTGAGCTCTAACCAAGCTTTCTCCACTGTCCGCTCCTGCTTCTAAGCTGTAACATAATAAAATACAATAATATCTAAAAATCATGGATTACTTGTTAAATATAGACCCCACACTTTAAGACCACAAGCTGAACAGATCTGAATTCACTATTTTCTAACTGACAAAGAAATAGTTATATTTTTAAATATGATCCCATCGTGATCCCAACTTGCATTTTGGTACAGATGTGGCTAGGAGGCACATGTGCATTTTTGGAAATTTTAAAATTAAACTTTTTTTCGGAAATGCATTTTAAAATTTTGCGTTCGTATAGGTAAAATATTAACGAAGATACTCTGGTGGCATATCTGGTGAAAGCCTGTACAGTTCTGAGTAGAATGGCGTTTGTTTCTCTATCTTTTTGCTAGCCTGAGTTATGAGGAGAAATGTAAAGGCAGACAACACCAAAATTCACACTTTTTCTGAACTTTGAAAATCAAATAAAAAGAATTTCTAGATTTTTTTTTTTTTCACATTTTGTATTCTCTGACACACTACTACCAAATAACAAAATAATTAAAAATATAGAGGTAAAAATCATTGGTTCACTTGACATGGAATGACCCTATCTGTGTGCACTCATAAGAGGTCTGTCCCTGATTATTTTTAAGTGCAACACATGAATGGTTAAACTGCAGCTAAACACAACACCCCACTCCCACTTTTAACCCGTTAAGCCTGAAGAGTACTCCATGACAAGCACAATTTTTTAGTTTTTGCCTCCTTGTGCTTCAACAGTCGTAACTTAATTTTTTCAATCACACAGTTGTATGAGGCCTTCTTTTATGCAGGAGAAGGTGTACTTTTTGGGGCATAGTTTGAGTTCACATGTGAATCATTGCAAAATTTTCCTTTTTTTTTTGGTGTTTTGAATTTTTTTTTTTTTTTTTTACACCATTCAATTTAAATTACTTGTTTGATTAATTCTACAGGTTATTAAGGTTGTGTAGATACCTAATATGTGTAGGGTTTTTTTTTTCTGTGTAACAAATCCTCAGTTTGCTTTAGACTCGCCGAATCTTTAGAAAGCAAAAGGGATATTAGCCAAGCCAGTATCGCTCATCTACATACAACAGTTTCGGGGTTTTGCCCCTCATCAGTAGATTTGTTACATCCAATAAGGGGTGCTTGAGCTTCTCAGCTCCTTTACCATAATGCCATGTGATATGCAGATGTTTAGTGTAGGATAAAAAGGCGATTCAAAACTCCACACGCCTATATGGTGCTCTTCCCAAGGAGAGATGTTCCCCTTTCTGAGCCACTCATTGCCTCCCACGCAGCCAGTACACTCTGCTCTGCACTGATGAGGAGCAAAACGGTGAAAGGGCTGTATGTAGATGAGTGATACTGGCATGGCTAATATCCTTTTTGCTTTCTAAAGATTCGGTGAGTCTGAAGCAAACTGAGGATTTGTTACATCCAATAAAGGACGCTTGAGCTTCTCAGCTCCTTTCCCATAATGCCTTGTGATATGCAGATGCTTACTGGATGGCAAAAAAGGGTCACTGAAAACTCCACACGCCAATATGGTGCTCTCCCTAAGGAGAGACGTTCCTTTCTGAGGACTATATGAGTCAACGGAAAGATATGTGGTCCACCTTTTGATTTTTTGCTGGATTTAATAGAGAGCGCATGAAGGAGGCTCTGATGTTAACAGTGTTGTAAGTGCTTAGCGAAGACATAAGTTGTTGGATACATACTAGGTAAAAAAAAAAAGTAAAGTGATCAGATTTCACAGGGTTTGTGTATATAATCTTCAATCATGGAGACAAAATGGTAGGATACTTAAGATCTAGAAGAAAAGAAAGCAAATAGACTACTTAAAATGCATTAGAGCAATACAAAATGGTTAGAGGAGAGCCTGGTGTTTCTGCAGGAGATAGCAGCCGGCGGAAAGGTCTGGAAGTGGCATATTCCCCTCATTCCACTAAAAACACACATAATGCGTCAATGAGGTATTCAGGGCTATAGCTGAAAAAGCTACCTCAGCTCTGTGGGCACTTCAATAACAGACATCAGACTGCTGTGCATTGATGCAGCATCATCAGACATTCTCTGTGGGCTGTGTGAGCCCTGCTCCACTCTAATGACTAAGAGACCTACAGAGGTGAGTGTGGGACTTACTGTGAGCACTCGGTTGCTCCCCTGTTCGAAAACTCCACGATGCAAAAAAAGAAAAAAAATGAGTGATCATTTCTTCAGCAGCTGAAGATGGAGAAATAAAATGTTAGCACAACAAAGATGAAGAAGCTGGAAATATACATGTTGCGGTGGGTAAGGGCTATAGGACTGTACAGGGAGGGCCACTTTTGTAAATGAGGGCAGTGTGGTACAGAATGGGTGCGCCCCAATGCATGTCAGGGCGATGGGGCGCGGGGACGAGTGCGCCCCAATGCATGTCAGGGCGAGGGGGCGCGGGGACGAGTGTGCCCTAATGCGTGTCAGGGCGATGGGGCGGGGGGGGAGAGTGCGCCCTCAATGCATTCAGGCCCCATGGGGCGCGGGACAGTGCGCCCCAATGCATGTCAGGGCGAGGGGGCGCGGGGACGAGTGCGCCCAATGCATTTGGGGTACGGCCAGGGGGGGCGCGGGGACAGTTTCGCCCCAATGCATGTCAGGGCGAGGGGGGGGCGCGGGGACGAGAGCGCCCAATGCATGTCAGGCCCGAGGGGGGGGCGCCGGGGACGAGTGCCGCCCCAATGGGATGAAGGCGAGGGGGGGCGCGGGGACGAGGTGCGCCCCAAAGCATAGTCAGGGGCGGGTGGGGGGGGGCGGGGCGAGTTGCGCCCCAAGATGTTTAGGGCGAAAGGGGGGGCGCGGGGACGAGTGCGCCCCAATGCATGTCAGGGCGAGGGGGGGGCGCGGGGACGAGTGCGCCCCAATGCATGTCGGGGCGAGGGGGGGGCGCGGGGAAAGAGTGGCCCCAAAGCATTCGGGGGGAGGGGGGGGCGCGGGGGCGAGTGCGCCCCCAAAGCATGTCAGGGGGGAGGGGGGGGGGGGGGCGCGGGGACAAAATTAAGGGGGGGGGAAGGCGCCCCCAAACATGTCGGGGCGGGGGGGCGCGCGGGGACGATGCGCCCCAAAGCATGCCAGGGGGGGGGGGGGGGGGGGGGGGGCGAGGGGGCGCGGGACGATGTGCCCCAATGCTTCAGGGCGGGGGGCGGGGGACGAGTGTGCCCCAAGCATGCAGGGGGAGGGGCGGGGGGACAGTCGCCCCAAAACATGTAGGGCGGGGGGCGCGGGACGTGTGCGCCCCATGCAAAGTCAGGGGGGAGGGGGCCGGGGAGAGTGCGCCCCAATGATTCGGGGGAGGGCGCGGGGGGAGTGCCCCCAATGCTTAGGGCGAGGGGGCGCGGGTCCGAGTGCGCCCCAATGCATGTCAGGGCGAGGGGGCGCGGGGACGAGTGCGCCCCAATGCATGTCAGGGCGAGGGGGCGCGGGGACGAGTGCGCCCCAATGCATGTCAGGGCGATGGGGCGCGGGGACGAGTGTGCCCTAATGCTTGTCAGGGCGATGATGGGTCTGCTCTCTTGGGTTTTAAGGAAACCTGTCAGGTGGTTTTTTTCTAAAACTGAGAGCAAAATATAAAGAGGGAAAGGCTGGGCCTGGGATATAAGGGGTTTTTAATTTTTATGCTTAAAATTACAAATAAAAAAAAGCAGAGAAAACCTGTGAAACAAACTATTACTGACCCCACCTACAGACAGTGATTGGCAGCTTGTACTATACACAGACTGATACAGGGAAAGCAGTCAATCACTGTATGTGGGCGGGTTCAATAGGACTTCCACTGTCACCAGAAATTTCAACTTTACTTAGAAAATCAGCATCAAGTCAAATATAAAACTATATATCCAACAGCTCATGCTGCTGTCAGATAGGTTTTCATAAACCCCCAGACAGCTTCCCATTAAGGGGTTCACAGTATCACAATACTGTGCTCCACTGTTGTGGGTGAGGGCGGCTTTGTGATGGGATGGGTCCAGATTGCCTGTCACATGTCTGCTATCGGGTGGGTATGGATATCCCTGTACATGGATGGGTCTGCTATTGGGTGGGTGAGGGTAGCCCGGCATAGAGACTGGTGGCGTGGCACAGGTCTGCTCTCGGGTGGATGAGGCTGGCCCGGCCTAGGGATAGGTGGGTGAGGGTGGCACGGCACAGGTCTGCTCTTGGGTGAGTATGGCTAACCTGCTACAGGGACAGATCTCTCGGGTGGCTGAGGGTGGCCTGGCATAGGGACGGGTGGGTGAAGGTGGCGCAGCAGAGGGTCGGGTCTGCTCCAGGGTGGGAGAGGGTGGCGCGGCACAGGGACAGATCTGCTCTCGGGTGAGTATGGCTAACCTGCTACAGGGACAGATCTGCTCTCGGGTGGGTGAGGCTGGCCCGGCACACGGACAGATCTGCTCTTGGGTGGGTGAGGCTGGCCCGGCACACGGACAGATCTGCTCTAGGGTGGGTGAGGCTGGCCCGGCACACGGACGGATCTGCTCTCGGGTGGGTGAGGCTGGCCCGGCACAGGGACGGGTCTGCTCTCGGGTGGGTGAGGCTGGCCCGGCACAGGGACGGGTCTGCTCCAGGGTGGGTGAGGCTGGCCCGGCACAGGAACGGGTCTGCTCTCGGCTGGGTGAGGCTGGCCCGGCACAGGAACGGGTCTGCTCTCGGGTGGGTGAGGCTGGCCCGGCACAGGGACAGATCTGCTCGCGGGTGGGTGAGGCTGGCCCGGCACACGGGCAGATCGGCTCTCGGGTGGGTGAGGCTGGCCCGGCACAGGAACGGGTCTGCTCTCGGGTGGGTGAGGCGGGCCCGGCACAGGGACAGATCTGCTCTCGGGTGGGTGAGGCTGGCCCGGCACAGGGACAGATCTGCTCTCGGGTGGGTGAGGCTGGACCGGCACAGGGACAGATCTGCTCTCGGGTGGGTGAGGCTGGCCCGGAACACGGACAGATCTGCTCTCGGGTGGGTGAGGCTGGCCCGGCACAGGAACGGGTCAGCTCTCGGGTGGGTGAGGCTGGCCCGGCACAGGAACGCGTCTGCTCTCGTCTGCGTGAGGCTGGCCCGGCACTGATCTGCTCTCGGGTGGGTGACGCTGGACCGGCACAGATCTGCTCTCGTGTGGGTGTGGCTGGCCCGGCACAGATCTGCTCTCGGGTGGGTGAGGCTGGCCCGGCACAGGGACGGGTCTGCTCTCGGGTGGGTGAGGCTGGCCCGGCACAGGGACGGGTCTGCTCTCGGGTGGGTGAGGCTGGCACGGCACAGGGACAGATCTGCTCTCGGGTGGGTGAGGCTGGCCCGGGTCAGGAATGGGTCTGCTCTCGGCTGGCACGGCACCGGGAGGGGTTTGCTCTTGTGAGGGATTCAGGGCACCACTCTCGGGTGTGTAGTACAGGGTGGATCTGTTTTCCTATTATGTAAAAGTACATACAAAAGAACATTGTGGCCTTTGCCTATTTGGGGCCATCAGCGACTGTAGCGGCCCCATCTCAGTGACTGCCTCTCTGCCCACATAACAGCCACTGGGGAAGGGCTGCTATATTGTGGATGCAGCTTTGGCTTCAGGCACCACCTCTGTACTGTGCAGCTGCTGCTGACACGTGGTGGAGGCGCTGCCCAGCGAAAGCGCTCGGCTCATTCCTATATAGAGCCTGTTGCTATGGCCAGAGCTCTCCCAGAACGCACGCAGTACAGCACATTTCTATAGGCTCTTCCCGGCCCTCGGTCTCTCACCCGCTGCACGTTATCCTCAGGAATCTGCACTCGGCCGCGCATCCTCTCCGGAACAAACACAACAGACATCTCTGCGCGCTCCGGGCGCTTCCGGCGCATCACAAATACGTCACTGTGCTCGGTGACGTCATCACAAGGGGCGGACCTCTGGAAACAGGCATTCCCCGCCCCGTCTGACTGCCGCAGAGAATCCTGGGGGAACGGCTGTGTTGTGAAGTAACTGCTGTTCAGCAGAGAAATGTGACAACATGGGGAGAGCAATAAGTGCAGAACGGCCCTGTCAGTAAGTAGCCGGTCATGTGACAGAACTACAACTCCCAGTATGCACTGGTGACAACTGCCTCATAGTTGCCAACTTTCGAAAATGAAAAAGTAGGAGAATTTAGTGGGTGGCGCTCGTAGCGCGCCGCGGCAAAAATTTGCATGGACACGCCCATCTTGTTGGTTTGCCACGCCCCTTCAAAAAAGCCACACCCACTCCACCTAACTGCATAACGGCTTTGGAAGAAAGCCAGGTAGATGCCCTTATAGCCAGGTAGTAGCCCCCCATAACGGGGTAGTGCACGTTACAGGCCGGTAGATGCCCCTTGTAGCCAAGTAGATGCCCCCTCTGTAGCCAGGTAGAGCCAAATTTGTAGCCAGGTAGATGCCCCCCTTTGTTAGCCAGGTAGGTGCCCCCATTGTTAGCCAGGTAGGTGCCCCCATGTGTTAGCCAGGTAGGTGCCCCCATTGTCAGCCAGGTTAGTGCCCATCTGTTTGCCAGGTAGTGCCCCCATTGTTTGCCAGGTAGTGCCCCCTCTGTTGCCAGGTAGTGCCCCCATCTGTTAGCCAGGTAGTGCCCCATCTGTTAGCCAGGTAGTGCCCCCTCTGTTGCCAGGTAGTGCCCCCTCTGTTGCCAGGTAGTGCCCCCTCTGTTAGCCAGGTAGTTCCCCCGGGGTTAGACAGGTAGTGCCACCTCTGTTGCCAGGTAGTGCCCCTTTGTTGCCAGGTAGTGCCCCCTTTGTTGCCAGGTAGATGCCCCCTCTGTTAGCCAGGTAGAGCCCCCTAAAGCTAATAAAAATTAAATAATAAAATCCACTTACCTTACCAGGCTCCTGCAGCGTGGCCGCTCCCGACCGATCTCTTCAGCGGCGCAGGGGGAAGTGAGAGCAGCCGCGCGTCACTCCCCTGCAGCCGCGCGTCACTTCCCCCTGCGCCGTTGACCTGTATGTACGGCGCACACACCGGCGCCGGACATACAGGGGGAGGAGGGAGTGATCCCTCCTGCCTCCTCCCCGCACAGTGAGACCGCGGGCGGGTGCAGCGGCCGCAGCGGCCGCTCACCCGCCTGTAGGAGCGGTCCCGCGGCGCAAGAGTAGCGCACCAGCGCTACTCTTGCGCCGCGGTAATTTAAAGGACCCCCGCCGCCTGCAGGCGGCGGGAGGAATGCCAACTCCCCGGGAGGGCGGGAGGGGACCCCAAATAGCGGGACCCCCCCGCCAAAAACGGGAGAGTTGGCATGTATGCACTGCCTGCAGTCCCCCTGAGCCCCAGTAACAAACGTCTGGCAAATACAAATTATTCTTCAAGAGCGCCCAGAGGAAAAGAAATGGAATAAATGCTTCATACAGGTGCCCGGTGCCTCCGCTCCCCAGGATCCTCTCCACCTAGGAGAGGCTCGGGCTCCATTGGAGGTGATTAGAGAACCTGGAAGAGGAGCGGAGCACTGGGGACCTGGATCCAAGTAGAACTCTTATGTTTTTTACCTGTCCTGGTCTCATTGACGAATCATGTTTACTGGACAACCCCTTTAACCAACAATCCCAAAAAGTCCAGCGCAGGGGAGCCTAAGCCAATGACTACATGGTTCTCCAAGAGCTGGGCCAGACAGGAGACCTGTGACTGCCAGGGCTGTGGAGTCAGAATCGTTATAAAACGGACAGACTCCCAAACTATATAATACATTGGTACAATTAGTTCAATGCAGTGCCAAGAGCAAGAGGAGTTGGGTCCGGCCAGTGCTACTGCTCCCATATCTTCAGCCTCATCACATGAGGAGTGTAATTGATGACATGGAGCAGGGAAAGCGCTGCCCCAGGGGAAAAGATTCCACATCCCAAACAGATTGACCAGATTTCAGCAAAATGTTTCACTTGTTTTCACAGAAGAATTCAACCGTTTATCAGACCTGACTGTGGCTGAGGCAATTCCTTTATACCCTGACATTGTTAGAGATGTTGCTCATGTGGTCACCCCAACCCAAGTTAGTGTAGAGAGGCCGTTCTCCAGCCTGGAAATAATGAGATCAGATGTGAGGTCATCGATGAAGGATCTGATGGAGGTGATAGTATTTCTCAGAACAAATTTTACAGACTCAACAAATGTTGTTCAGGACGTTTTTAAGCTGTTTTTCCCACTTACTGCAGCGTTTTGCATATTTACAAGTTATTGAAGTTTTTTGTGTTCTAAAGTCGTATCCAATATATAATTTTTTTTTAAACATATTCTATTAACAGAGGTATAAAATATATATACAGTCAAAACATGATCTTGAAATATACAGATCTTACAATCAGTTACAGCGTCCTTCACTGTAAACACACACCTGTATAATAAAGGTTCAACAATACAAATACCTCTGTTTCTGTTTTTTATCACCCCCTGAACCAAAACAAAATCACCTAGAAAACCCCAATTAAACCCTATGGGCCACCTGTATGAAAACTGTCTAGGTGGGAATTTCACTTTGTTGCCCATAGCAACCAATCAGAGCGCCTCTTTCATTTCTCCAGAGCACTATATGAAATGAGAGGGGCGCTCTGATTGGTTGCTATGGGCAACAAAGTGACTTTTAGACCTAGACAGTTTTCATACATGAGGCCCTCTGTGTGATTTCTTCCTCGCTCCTCCACCTGCTCAAAGTTGCCTTTCAACTTCTCAGTCAGAAAACATTTCGTGTATCTAAGGGCTCCATTATTTCTCATAGTCCTGTGGCTACACACGGCCTCCATTTCTTATGGAAACTGCTAGTATTTTTATCTTTATTTCGCTCAGTGTCCACTTTTTCTATGTATAACATTTGCTTGAGACGTTCCCTTATTTCGGCTACTTCTGGAACTTTTGTCTCAATCCAATGTCTCAAAATACATTTCTTTGCTGCCAAAAGTGTAACATGAACTCCCTTATTTGCTACTAGCTTCCCTATCGTACCTTCCTTGTCTTCATCTTTGACTATATAGTGGAACAGAAATCCCTGTGGTGTGAATGGAACCGTGATTAAGCACCCATCCTCCACAAAATTTTGGACCCCTTTCCAGAATTTTTTCAATCTCTGGCCAAGACCAAAGGCCGTGGAGTAAATCAGCCTTGTCCAAATTACATTTTGGGCATGATTTCCAATATTGCGTTTTGTCATCACTGTACGGGATGTCGAAAGCATTTATAGCCTTATGAGCAACTCTAAACACCAACTCTCTCCACTGCTCATTAAACGTAGCCTTTCTTATGTCTAAGCCCTGTAAAACTTTTCGAGAAACGTTATCATCTTGCAATTTAACTTCTCAACTCCTAACCATGGAAGACCCTGTCCCTTCCATCTTTCTTATTGAAAGCCTGATAGATACGAGATAACAGTCCCTTATTACATTCTATCCAATAAATATATTTTACACTGACAAGGAAAATGATAACAAGGTTTTGAACTTGTGACTTTCAGGCTACATCTCTTACCCTCCACTACAGCTTTCAACTTTAAATGACCAATTTTATAGTCATCATCTTGGCTATCTCCTACATAACTTTGACCTGCAACTATTTAGCATATGCTTAGTTCTGCAGATTCTCGTCATGTAACTGCATTGTTACTGTTCTGCTCCTGGTGATGAGACAATCTTTTTCTTCTTGTTACTACAAATTACAACCTGTTCTCACATTCCCTAATAGCTCAGTGTGTTATCAGATTGGTTCCCAAGTGAAAGGTCAATGTTTCGAGCAGCCATGAAGAAGATTCCCCAAGAAAAGAGAAACAGCAGCATCCAGCTCAGGGATCGCGTCTTTGGGCCAAAAAAACTGCCAAATTGCATCATGTGAGGCCGTGACAGCTGGAAGAATACGAAATGAAGTCTGTCCATCCATTCAAAAGTCAAGAGGTGACGTCCAGGCAAAATATTGGCGTAAATAAGTCGGCTCATTACAAGGTCTATCAGTTCTAACGCGACGTGGAAGAGGCTCATATGCTTCGTAACAGTGAGATCACAGACGTCCATGCAAGCACAATACAATACGCATTACACAGGTCTGGACTGATGGCCTGAAAAAAGGTGAAGAAGCCTCAACTTTAATTTCATCATAAGACGCATTGGCTTGAGTTTTCAAAAATGTAGGGAAAATGGAAGATTGGAAATGGGTGATTTGGAGCGATGAGATGAAAGTCAATAGACCGGACTCTGATGGATGCACTGGACTTGGAAGAATCAAGGGAAAAGGGGCGAATGGTTTGAGAAATTGCTCGATCGAGAAGCCTGAGGATTTGGGGATGTTTCACAGCCAAGATGTTGGATACTTGACCAGGATCGATGGTGACCTCAATGCTGAGCTATAGATGAGTATCCTACAACATGAGTTACTTCCTACACTCGAGTACTATGGGTATGAAAAGGACGACATAGTGTTCCAGCAGGACAACAGCGTGAAGCGTACGTCGAGATTCAGTGATAATGTTGCTGGATAATGTTTTTGCTGTTGTCGAGTTCCTGAATTGCCCCCACGGGCCCCAAACCTCAGTTCAATCAAAGACTTGTGGGTAGAGTTGAAGAAAAAGCTGTATTCCTACCCAAGTCCAGTGCACCAACATTCAGAATGTGTTGAAGGACCTGGGATCAGATTTTGATAAAGACATGCTTGAATTTGATCCAAAGCCCAGAAGGATTCAGTATTGAAAGCTAAAATGTGGATTTACCAATTGCTAACAAAATAATAAAACTTAACATTTCGTTTTTAGGAGCAAAACAATAATAATGCAGTTACATGACAAGAATCTGCAGAACTAAGCAGATGCTAAATAGTCATAATTATATATAAGATAGGTAAGAGGATTGTCTATAAAATGATGGTAGCCTCACATTCAAAGCTGTAGTGGATGGTGAGATATGGAGCCTAAAAGTCAAAAGATCAAAACATTGTTACTATTTTGCTTGTCAGTGTCTGTTCTACCTTAATAGCTTGATTATTGTATCATAAGGTGATAAAAAGCCTGATTTTACCATTTTACTACAGTAAAGTTATTACTTAAACATGCGCCGTGTATGAGGGAGGCTGAGATTGAGGAGTTGGAGTTTTGGCTTACCTACTCCACAGCCGTGGTGACTGCCCAGACCCTACGTATCTTTGGGAGCTGAGTCACAGCTAGGGTTCCCCGATGTGTGAGGTCACGGCGTCATGTACTTAGTGGTCCACCCACTGAACCACTCTCAGGAACACAGCTCCAAAACGCAAACACTACAACAAGCAAGGAGGCTCGTCCTCTTGCCAAAGATAAGCTCCAACTCTGTCTGTATGAAGCCCTCTTCTCCCCTTTAGTTCTTACCTTAGTCTACCGCTTGCTCGCCTGACAATTTTACCGCACTTACAGCTGAAGAATTCAGGCGATACATTTCAGAGGCGAGTATATTTGATGGTAAGCGGTCAAGAGTTCTAGCTCTCATCATCAGGCATGATGGCTGGAGCACCGAACTAGTACTCACAAAAGCTTACATCCAATATACTCAGATTCTGAAATGTAGCGCTCGATTACTCTTCCATTACTTTCTATGGCCACCGTGGTACAACACTTTACTACTTACCACTCCACAAGGCAGCGGCCTATCAGACTACACCAGGCCACACCTTTAAAGCTGTGTTCTAATGTTCAGATTTATAGAGGTTTTTGAGTCAAAAGCCATAGCAGACAAGAAGACTCACAACGTCGTAGAGGCAGTTTCTTGACCCAAAATCAAAAGTGGATCCAGTAAGGAGGAGAAATAGCATTCCTTTCTTATAGAGTTCCCTTGACTTTGAATCCACTCCTGGCTTTGATTCCACAAAAACTGCATGTATTGTTCCAGCCCTAAGGTTAACCCCTTCCCAACATCATACAGGGAAATGTATGGAGCCTACACGTTAGCCAATACAGTCTGCAGCAGTTGGGAAAGGACATAAATCTTTACCTGGATGTTTAACCAGCTAAAAGCTGCTGTCAATACACATGGCGATTATCTCCCTACAAAGATTAGCTTTCAACATGTAGGGACCGGTAATTGAAGACTTTTTCCAAATACACGTCTTGATTTTTCTCATGTCAGGAGGTAAAGGACAGGTTTTCTGCTCTGAGTGCACACAGATTTCTCTGGTTACTGTCCCCTCTTCTCTCTGGTGTTTGTCTTACCTGATAGTAGGGAGTGTCGCCGCAAAAGGGCAACTGGCAGCTTGAGAACAGTGTGTGTTAGGAGACATTCCTTTTACATAGTTGCTATAGAACCTCCAACAGCCTAACCAGGAAAAGACAATGCATGAACCTAAAGCCGCTTTTGTTCTGTGCAACAGGAGACAAGTACATAATGTGAGAAGTGCTGTTTTATTTATCAGTCATCATGTTTAGGACATCCGTTTAGCCTGTACCCCAGGAATGCTCGCAACATATATGCTAAACCTATCCATCGAGTGAAATGGCCTTGTGGTATCCACAAGTGTGTTCTTTAGACCTCCATTTGGCCGATGAAGAAAAAGTATAAAGCAGCCCGGCAGCCTACGCCATTCAGAAAAAAAAAAATACATTAAACATACACATTTTTTTTTTTTTTTACAATGGCATATTGTGGGTGAAAGATGCCATGTACATGAAACAGAAGCCAGGCACACGGAGTGTACTTAGCCTAAAAAGTAATTAGGTCATATGTACTGCGACATTGTATAAATATAACACTTTGAAGGCAGGGAATTGGAGAAAAAAAAACTGAAGACCTATAACTTTTTATCAACATTTATTTAAATTGTACTGCACCACATAATGTACTGGAGATTTTTTTTTTTCCGGGAGTGAGGGGGCAAAACAATTACTGCCACTACTTTTGGGTTTCATGTTCACAGCACTCATTGGGTGGTTAGTGCAGTTACAGCAATATGAATCGCATATCGTTATGTTTTACTACTTCTACAATTTTTTTTTTTTTTTTCTAAATTGCGGTTTGTTGCAACCCATAACTTTTTTTTTTCCTGACGATAGAGCTGTGGGAGGGACTTGTGGGGCAAGCTGGAATTTTGTATTGATACTATTTTAGAGTGCATACAAGTTTTTCACTCCACTTTTTTAGGTGTCAAAAGTGGCCAAAAACATAAATTTATGATTATTTAGTCATGTAGCCAAAGCATTTAAGTGAGGAGGCCAGTACCAGCCCCTGTAGCCGACACCCATTGCACACAGAACAAGTTTAGCTCCCGCACGGACTCAATATATGGCAGATTTTGAGACGGGGTTAAAATAATGAGGAACCGGCGATAGATATATGGAAATTGGTGAACAGTTCTGACTTCATGCATCTTTAGGACACCACAAGACAAACTCCAAAGTAAGCAACCCCCTATCCTGCACTGTATAAAATGTACGAGTAGGACCATGCAGCCACTGAGGTATCACTCAACCAGTCAAGACACTCAGAGCACACCATGTATGACTCTTGTGAACTGATCCATTGTCAAAATCTATTTCCTTTAGGTTTTACTTTGAAAACTTCTGGCCTCGGCTCCAAAAACTGCAGTATTTTTTCCAAATAACAGTGAAAAACCACCCTCCACTCACAGCGAATTTTGCTTTAGATTTCAACTTTGCAACAGTGTTATTAGAAAAAAAAAAAAAACTGTAGTAGATTGCAAATTTTTGGCTACACAAATCTACAAGTAAAAGCTGCAGCAAATCCAGCATGTGTGAATTGACCATTATACTCAGCTGCTTTTAAAATTGTACAAGCTTCAGAGCTGAATTGAGAATACATCTCTGCCATACAAGAAGCAACTAGGTAAGGGTATGTTCACACGGCTAATTTGGGAACAAATTTAGACGAGGATCGGATGCCGATTTCCTTCCTCTTATATTCTACAATGTGACATGTCAAAGTCTTTTTCAGCAAAGAAAATAGTCATCGTGTAAATAATGCAGTCAATTGTCAATGGGGAATAATGAAAGTCGGGGTGGATGCCGATTCAGGGACCGATTTGGTGCCGATTCTGCCACAGAATCAGCATCCAAATCCATCAGGTGAATGTACCCTTATAGCATCTTGTATAAATGTTGCTGATGGAAATAGTAAGGAACACGGAGTAAGTGTTCATGAACATAGGTACAGTGGGGTGAGGGGGGAGAGTATTTAGTCAGCCACCAATTGTGCTAGTTTTCCCACTTAAAAAGATGAGAGAGGCCTGTAATTGACATCATAGGTAGACCTCAACTATGAGAGATAAAATGAGAACAAATCCCGAAAATCAGTCTGATTTGTAAAGAATTTATTAGCAAATTACGGTGGAAAATAAGTATTTGGTCAATAACAAAAGTTCATCTCAATACTTTGTTATATATCCTTTGCTGGCAATGACAGAGGTCAAACGTTTTCTGTAAGTCTTCACAAGGTTGGCACATACTGTTGCTGGTATGCTGGCACGTTCCTCCATGCAGATCTCCTCTAGAGCAGTGAGGTTTTGGGGCTGTCGCTGGGCAACACGGACTTTCAACTCCCTCCAAAGGTTTTCTATGGGCTTGAGATCTGGAGACTGGCTAAGCCACTCCAGGACCTTGAAATGCTTCTTATGAATCCACTCCCGTTTCCCTGGCGGAGTGCTTGGGATCATTGTCATGCTGAAAGACACAGCCACGTTTCATCTTCAATGCCCTTTGGCTGATGGAAGGAGGTTTGCGCACAGAATCTCACTATACATGGCCCCATTCATTCATGTACACAGATCAGTCATCTCTTTGCAGAGAACCAGCCCCAAAGCATGATGTTGCCACCACCATACTTCACAGTAGGTATGGTGTTCTTTGGATACAACTCTCTCTCCTCCAAACACGACGAGTTGTGTTTCTACCAAACAGTTCTACTTTGGTTTCATCTGACCATATGACATTCTCCCAATACTCCTCTGGATCATCCAAATGCTCTCTAGCAAGCTTCAGATGGGCCCGGACATGTACAGACTTAAGCAGGGGGACACGTCTGGCACTGCAGGATCTGAGTCCCTGGCGGCGTAGTGTGTTACTGATGGTAGCCTTTGTTAGGTTGGTCTCAGCTCTCTGCAGGTCATTCACTAGGTCCCCCCGTGTGGTTCTGGTATTTTTTCTCACCCTTCGTGTGATCATTTTGACCCCACAGGAGGAGATCTTGCATGGAGCACCAGATTGAGGGAGATTAGAAAATGGAAGACATACAAGACTACTGATAATTACTGCTCCCACAGTTGATTTCTTCACACCAAGCTGCTTGCCCGCTTCCCAGCCTGGTGCAGGACTACAGTTTTGTTTCTACCTACAAACCAGCAAGATTTCTGGCTCTCACAGACCTGTTACTTCTTCAAGAGGCTCTTCTGTCCTCCACTCATTACCTGTAGTAATGGCACCTGTTTGAGGTTGTGGAGAGGTGTCTTTTATAGTGATAACAAGTTCAGTCACACTCCAAACTCCACTATGGTGAAGAGCTGTCTAAGGATGTTTAAGGCAGATTTCTACCTCTTACCTCTGCTACAGCATGTCAATTCTTCTCAGACGCATGCTAAATTACAATTGCAAAATATGCAGTGTATGATTGACACCGCGTATTTTACATTAGTCTGACATGGTTTGAAGTATTTTGACAAATTACATCCAAAATACGCCATGTGAACACCTCCTAACAGTGTCATCCACACAGTGCACTATTAGTATTTACATGCTCCCACGTTGTATGCTGCTCATTGCCATACCTTTGTGACATGCAAAATACATGTGAGCAGCCAAAATTGTGTGCTTTGTTTCTTCCTAGTCCCACATCAGTAACTCATCGGTGCAGGGACCAGAGACCAACTTTTTGGGATGACATTATCTGAATTAGGAAACTGATGTCTTGGTCCTGAGCAGTAAGAGACTTAAGTGCCCAAAAACCAGTATAAATCCGTTTTATTTTTCCAGCTCAATATACGGCAATATGAATAGCAAAAGAAAAAAATTCTTCAATCCAGTGGCCCCTCCAGTTACATTGGCCTCAGGATACAATATTTTCACCATATGGTCTTTCCTAGGACATGGAATGTAGAAACCAGACTCGCCATGTAAGGTCTCAAACACTGTTGATCTGCAGCTCATGTGATTGACTGGAAGATCCAATCATGAACAGATTACCTGTAAAACCTCCGTATTAGTGAGATACATGCAGCGATTGGTGGTCAAGTACTCTCTCTCTAAAGTACAGTACTACGGTAAATGTCCTGTACTGCTCTTTACATGTGCCAGGATAAACCGTAACTTTGGGCACCAGGTAAGGGTAGTAGCATATTCATTGTTTATTATGTATAACTTACATAAGACCCTTTTCTCAAAATAGGAAGCGATTCCCGGTAGCAGTAATATTTTATTTGTAAGGAATGTATCAGGTACCTGCTTTTCATGTTTATTAATTGATTCAGAAGCCACAAAACTGTAGACCAAAAATGATTGGATGTGGAGGGATCTTTGTGTCTATGTATGGCCACCCAGTGGTTGTATTGTAAGCTGCAGCCTGTCAACGCTTTGCTAGCACATTGGGAGAATACATTGGATTCCAGAATAATTGAAGTCCTTAATGAAATTTACACATTGTGTCCTGGGTGGGGGGTGGTGGGGCAGGTTCGCACACAGAACAGTAATGCATGCCACAGGTTGTACAACGCCTAATGTGGACTAGATCTAGGAAATTGGATGCAAACGTGGATCTGAGGAGGTACTCTTAGTACAAACAGCTCACAAAAACAGTTAAACAGCAGTGCTTGTTTTGGTTGTTGGTTTGCAGCCGCTTAAAGGGGTTGTCTCACCACAATGATTTCTTATTATGTTAAAAATCTTGCAAAATCAAGTCACTTTGCAATATGTATCTATTAACAGTGTCCTACCTATTCTTAGATATCCCCTCTTGTATGGGCTGCATCAGCTCCTCAGGTCGCTATAGCTACAGACCTGTTTGATCTCTCCTGATATAGCAACCAGTGCTGGCAGCCTAACTACAGACCTGGCTTCTACTTCAGCCTAGTGAAAGCCAGTAAACACTCCCCTGAATTCAAAATGAAACCAAGAAAACAGGACTGAGGTGATATGAAGCAATGTAGTGAGACAACCCCTTTAACAAATATGAGATATGTACGTACACTCACCTGAACTGAAGACACAAAAACCCGGATTTAAGTTTACTTGAACTTTTATTCTGCCTTAGAATAAAAACGTTTTAATTTGCAGGGTACTCCATAAGAATTACAATGTTGTTCTTTGTACAAGTACAAAAAAGAAAAAAAATATATAACCCTGATCCTTTGTCCACACACTTCAGTAATATGCAATGTTTAGAGCATCACAGCAGCATCACCCACAATACAGTTTTTGCATTACATCAGGCCGCAGACATGTTAGATTTTACATCGATTCCTGTCACTGTATCATCATTTTACAATAAGATTTTCAGCTGCACATACTTTAAACAGGAGTAACAAATACAGTAGTGATACAATGTAGCACCACACAGACACAGTCAGTGCTGCTATACCAGTCCTATTCACAGCACACCTATGTACTAGGACCTGGCAGTGTCAAGATATGTTCATTATCTTTGCAAATACCTTGACCTATTTAGTTAGATCAAGTTACATGTCTCATACTCCATTCACACCCATTGCAACATAATATAGTAGTTCCATCTACACACGCAAAACTTACTGCTCCTCCTGCTGGTTCATGGTCATTCCATGATCCATAGGAGATGCAGTAGTTGCTACATTATGCTACAGTGCCTTGCTTGAAAGGGGTGGTCTCACCATTGAGATCAATGGCATAGTGATAGGAACACACAAATGAGCCCCAAAACCTCTCCATTTTGAACGGTGAGGTGGTGGGGATTCTCCCATTGAAAAACAATGGGAGTTCTAAGTATAGCCAATGATAAGCCAGTCTATGGTGAGACAACATTTTAACATGAAAACTTTGCTGATTCTACAGTACAATTATGTAGGCAGCTCTGGATGTGAATAGAGAAAATGACAGTAATTTGTAAGACTATGTAAAGACACTCAACATTTTATGTATATGCGTTGTGTAGAAAAAGCTGCCCTTTACCACCCTCCTGAGGTCACTCAGTATTAGACATTGACCATTTATAAATCTCATGCCAAAAACAGAAGTGCTTACCTCTGATGGAATAAGTATGCTTTGTATGAACTATAGATCTATCAATGACCAAGGATGTGTGTACAATAGCCGACCCTGTGAGTGAAATAAAGCTTGGTTGGACCCTGCCTTGTCCTCGAGTGTGGGCAGCCATATTTAGCCCCTATTTGTTAGATGCAGGCAGATAATGCAAATAGGGGGAGGTATGGATCAGCAAGACAATGGTGGTTCTGCCAGGTCAGTGTTCTTTGACTGTCATGCTACTACAACTCCAAGCATGGATCCAGCATGCTAGGAGCTGTAGCACCACCACGCAGATTATGGTCAGATCATTAAAGCATGCATTGTCAGCTTACAACAATAAATAGTGGTCCTGTGGCTAAATATGGCTGTCCACACAGACAACGTGGTCTAAGAGCAAATAGGTTTTCTAGCAAGTGCTGCACAAACAAATTCTGCGCCTTTTGCCTTATTTTAAAGTGCCATATAGCCGTACCTTATCAACCCTATAGGTAATGTACACATGCCTACACTGGACATTGCCATCTTATAATGGAATGTACTCTGCTGTAAGGGAGAAACACAACAAGGGTCTGCATTTCATAGTAATGTTACAAGGTACAATGAACAAATCCTGCATAGAGTGGACTTGACTGGAGGTGGGAGACATTTAGCTGCATTGACAAGTATTCAATGTGCAAATGACTGGAGATACTCAACAGTTAAAAGCTCCAGGCAGAGTGCTACAAGAAATTGAAAGGGTTATGTAGAAAGAAAGTCAACTAGCCTTAAAGGGTTTGTCTCATCTTGCAAGTTTAGTCTCTAGCTATGAGTCTCACAACAGGGAGAGGGCCATGCTTGCGCAGTTCTCCCTATTCATTTCTATGGGGGTTCCGAATACAGCTAAGCATACTTGATTGCACAGTTCACCTATATAAGTGAATGGGGAGTTCCAAATTTAGCCAAACGTGTACTCCTCCCTGTTCTCGGACACCGACAAGCCAGCCTCAGTGTTTTCAGAAAGTTTTTCATTTTTTAAAGAGTTGTAATTTTGAATAATATTCTATTCACATCCAGAGCTGCATTCATAAAGAGCTAGTTTCTCTACACATTTGTAGTCTGGGTAAAAATAAATAAATAATAATAATTGGTTCAGGAGGCAACAGTAAGCACAGATCAAACTCCAGGCACTATTCGCTAGTCTATTGTATGGGAAGGTGAGAAAAACCTTAAAGGGAACCTGTCACAGTTTATGCCCCCCTTGCTGAGGACAGAACAAGCCAGTGGCAGACATGCTGTTTCCAGCGCTGTATCCCTTATTCTGTAAGATGCAGGGGTTTTCATTTATTTAATGCTCAAATCTGCAGTTTTCAGCCAGAAAAAAGTCCTTTTTTTTCCAAAACCCGCGCACCTGAGGCTAGCCCCGCCCACCTCAACTGATAAACCTATTACTTTGAATAGGTAGAAACATGAACTGTCAGTGGGCGGGGCTAGCCTTTGGTGGGCGGGGCTAACACCTATTCATGAATATGATTTGAGGGGTAAATGATCTAAAACTGCTGCATCTTACAGAATAAGGGACAGCGCTGGAAACAGCAGGTCTGACACCAGCTTGTGCTGCCCTCAGCAAGGGGGGCATAACCTATGTGACAGGTTCTCTTTAGTCTTCTACAATGCACAATATGACTTCAACTAAGCTGCATCTCCCTCGGCACAAACTCCAAATCACATCCTGCAGCATTATTAATGCAGCTCTAGATGTAACTAGAGTATAAGACATGATGTATTAAGAATGTTACTCAGCAGTATATGGAAATTCTATATGTAACATGTATGACTGACATCACGGCTGAAAAAAACGCCTCGCACAGTGACTTATGCTTTGGCCGTCAGAAGAGGCAAATAAATTATAATGGTGGACAATGCTACTTAAAAAATACTTCAGTTTTGCCTAAACAAGTTTTATTTTAACATTCTGTCACAATTTAAACAAAAACCTAGCAGAGCAAATGTTTTTATTAAAAAAATCCTATGACATCTTTGGATCCCTTTTTGCAGTATTCACAGACAAGACGCCGCTGTTTATAACTTAAGCCCTCATACAAAAGATTCAAACCCTATGACGTCTGGTCAGCGGGGGAGAGTGCCACAAAATGGCGTATTGGCATTTTTCTTCTTTAGGTTTCTTCATATTTAAAAAAAAAAAAAAAAAAAAAAAAAAAAAAAATATCCTCTTAAGCATCTTCAGCTAGACTTTTACAATGCAAAAGCTCCCATAATCTCAAACAGGGGGATTTCAAGATGGGGAAACCCAAAACTTCAGTCTTCCATTTATTTATTTAAAAAAAAAAAAAAAAGTCACCTTCTTATTTACCACAATTAAAGTAAACCGGTTATCTAGGCAGTGGGGGAAGCCATTCTGCGCATAGGACCGTCATGATAAAGCAGCCGTCTTACTAATTTACCAGCCACTATTGGCATTGAGAAGGTTTGATGAGAAAGCCTGGCTGATCTCATTTATTTTAAGGGTATGTTCATATGGGGTAATTTCGGCTCGCATTTCGCCGTGTATTTCCGCTCTAATACGGGAGAGATGCGTGCCAAAATTACGGTAATCCATAGTTCTCTCCCCGCTTGTACAATACGATCGTATTGTACGCACGGGGAGATAAGGGACATATCAATTACTTGCGGCGAATACACCATATTAGCGCGAGCTCCCGAAAGATACGATGTACTGCGGCGCGTACTGTACACGCCGCAATACATCATGTGAACATAGCCTTAGGGTGCGTGCACACGGCAATATGCAAATACCGGACGGATTCTGATTAAAGAATCTGGCCGGTATTTTGACAGTTTCCGTGGTTTTGGGGGGCGGTTCTGTCCGTGTTTGCGGATTTGCCCGTCCCCTTCAACCACCGACTTGTTCATGTTCTGCCCGAAAAAAATCATGCGGAAGAATGAACTTGTTCTAAGCTTTTTGGACTGCTGAACAGATTATCTATTAAAAAAGTCTATCAGGATGTTTGACAGTCTGTTTACAGACAGCTTTCAAATCCAAAAACAGTGTGTAAATCTGCCGTGAGGATGGGTCCTTAAATTGAATTCAGTCTTCTGCCTGGATCATTGATTACCATATTAATTCTCACATTCTTAGGCTATGTTCACACGACATAATTGCGGGACGTATTTCGCCCCGCAATTATGCCGTGTGTACGGGGGTGGGGGAGGCGGCAGCCCGCCGGCCCCATAGACAGGCTTTATAATCAGCGTGTATACGCCGTGAATAATTTACGTCACTTATCTCCCCGCTCGCCGTATTGTGCGAGCAGGGAGAGGAGACGTAATCCATAGTTCTCTATGAAAATTGTAGATTACTGTAATGACTGGGACGTATCTCGCGCCATATTTAGCGCAGTACGGCGCGAAATACGTCCCAGTTTTAGCTGTGTGAACTTAGCCTTATAGGCAAAGTATGCAAAGAACTGCTGTGGAAGTTGACACCTATAACCTCAGAAAGGGATTCCTATAGTTATTTTGTCAATTAGACAAACGCATGCATTGCATCAGATGAAACATCTGTTCAGGCTCCCAGTCTCATGGCTGAACACCTGCAGCACATGATACTTCTAGTGGTAATGGCACAAATTGTGTGATATGTCATATCAGCCACCTTAAAATAGGAATGCTACAACAGATGTTAAAGGGGTTCTCCAAAACTTTAAAAAAAAAAGCTAATATTCTATTTCAGCACAGTGAAAGGTGGTAGAGAGGTTTTTAAAAATCATGAAAAACCCCTTCAACGATCCAAACTGTGCAGAACACTGAATAACGGTCAAAAGAGATAGCTCCCCTACTGCACATCAAGGTGAACGTTAAAGGCAACACTTAGCTACTTCTGTGCACAATGTGTTGAAGTTCAGAGGCTGAAGACTGGTAAAGTTTAACGTTTCAAAATACGTATTTTATCTCTGCCTATAGAAAAAAAAACATTACATCTAATGGATGCATCTCATAAAAGGAAAGAAAAACTACATTGGCCCATAATGAGATCAACTTCTACAAGCCATTAGATGCGTTGGATACAAAAGGTATTTGTTTTTACAGCTATACAAAGCTTGGGGCTTCTTTGGCAGTGGGATAAACTCAATCTCAACTATATAAAAAAAAAAAAAAAGTGTCCTTCGCCTAAGAAACTGTATGAAGATTGTTTTTTCTTGTTCTATATCCAACTCAATGTGCTGCTATCAAGGTAAAGAGAAGGGGTGGCTAATGGAAAGGGAGGAGGGGTCACCCCATTTATACATTAATATAAAAACCAGACCCTTCAGAGGGATCAAACCTCACATAATAAACAGCATTCCAAATTATTCTTGCAGCAATGGAAAAAAATACTTTAAAAAAAAACCCTTACTTCCTGCATCATGTCAGACTACCCATACCAAAATGACTTCAGTCTTCTAATTCAAATAAATTTAATGCTGCACAAAATGTAAAGATTTTCCTTTTTGTTTTGCCACCTGTTCCAAGTCCTTTAGTGTTGCAGGGACCTCCGTATGTAAAGGAGAAAAGTTTCTGGCAGGACCCCACTGCACTGAAGCTTTGTTAAGCATCCAACCCCCCCCCCCCCCTCCCCTTCCCCAGTGCTGGTGACAAAATATACAGCAAGATAAACGTCATTCTTCACAAGAGATTGAAAACAAGTTCTCCAGACTGACAAAAAAAAAAAAATCCAAAACACCCTTCATCCTTGACTAAGCAGCCACCTTGTTGTCTTTCTGCAAGAGAAAAATAAGGAAAATTAAAGTTAGGTGATGGACTCTGTTCAGCAAATCATTATACACGATTAGGATATATGGGCCCTGCCCTCTAGAAAGCTAGGGCTGTAAACATGCCTGGTTGTCACTCTGATACATACAGTATCGGAATGGCTAACATGTAATACTACCACAAGCAACTATACTGCCTGCACGACAAAATATTCTGCAACTAATACACAGTTTGAGCACAAAACATTCCTCAATTTAAAGTAGTTATGTCATCTCGGTGTATTCTTCCCATAAAGTTCCATTCTATATCCATTGGGGAAAAAAAAGGGACTAATTTTGTGCTCCCTCTGTACCGTGTGTATGTTACTCCAATTTTCAAAGTCAGACAGTTGTCTGGGGACATTCATTCATGTACAGCGGCCTCCCCAATACAGTTCCTTTTAATTGAAATGAATGAAAATGATGAAAACCTATTAAAGCTCTTGCTTTCCAAAATCCTGGACATCCAAAGATCTGATAGAAGATACTTAGGGGCCGTTCACACGGCACAGGGCAAATACCGGCCGGTATGTCCTGTTTTGCGGCCGTCCTCACGGCCGAAGGGGGGCCGGCTTTTCTCCGCGATGAGCGGAGAACAGCCCTCCCCCCTCTCATTGAGATGCACATGTTCCGGAAGATTGTGCATGTACAATGTTTTGTCGCTGGACCGCCGGCGACAAAACAGTCGGGCGGAAAACCCGTGCAGTGGGGCCTGCTGCACAGGTTTTCCATAGAGCCCCGTTCTGCTCATTTTCGGCTGGTTTTTTCAGACGGTCTGCAAGACCGCAAACCGGCTGAAAAACCGGCTGAAAACCCATGCAGTGGAGACATGCCCTTATTAGGAAACCTCCTCACCTCCATTCATTCAAATGGGGTTGTTTTGGAAATGAACTCAATGGACAGTCACAGAAATGTCTTAAAAAAATAATCTGCCACATGTCAATATACCAGCTCATAAAAACTGGTGCAATTTCTAAGGCTATGTTCACATGGTTTATTTGCAGGCCGTAATTGCGCTGCAGAACGCCCGCAAATACGTCAATTCATTGCTCTTATCGAGAGCTATGATTACCCGTTTTCCCTGAAAACGAATGTAGGCAGCGCGTTTTAGAAGTATGAACTGACCAGCGCGTGCTTCTAAAACACCCAGCGTATAGCAGCGCACACAGTACACACCGCTATATGCCAGAATTAAGCCATGTGAACATACCCCAAGTAGTATAATCTGGCGCAAGTTTTTGAATTAAGTTTTAAACGACTCATTGACCTTACCCTGTATTCATAGTCTGAAAACTCTCTTCCCCCACGTCCTCCTCTGTAACCACCACGGAAACCTCTGGGAGCCCCAAAGTTGCCTCCTGAAGGGGCACCTCTCCTCTCACCTCCGCGGCCTCTGCCTCCACGGAAACCCATACCCCCTCCTCCTCCGCCTCTACCTCGGAAGCCACCACGGCCTCTGTTTGAACGTAGAGGGAGTCCAAATGTCTCTGCATTAATCCTCCTTTCCTCTGCCCATGTAGGTCTTCGATCTCTGGAAGGAAGAAATTTGCATTTTTTTTATATAAACATAAATAACTTCCAAAAAAAACACAGTCAAGCTTGTTGCACATGTAGCTCCTTATGTATGGATACACTTCTATTACCAGCAACACTTTTGTGGCAAAACAGACTTATTTTCGGATTGCCCACAGCAGTATATTGAAAGTCAATCGAGCACAGTGTAAGCTGCCATTTATGGCACTGATACAGTCCAGAAAGCTTCACCAATCAATAGAATGAAGGCTCCGTTTTACTTTTGAGACTACAAATGCCCCTTTGGCTATTTTTAGCAGAGATATATTTATATATGATGTACTTGCTTTGCTGAAAACTTGCTTTGGATTTCACTTTGCATTGCAAAGGATGAAATCTGCCTTAAGCCTTCATCGAAATCTGCATATACCGCATGCAGATAGTGTCTGATTTACTGCGTGCTAATCATTGACTGAAACATACACCAATTGTGAATCTCCCTTTGTAGCCTAGGAAACTAAAAGGCAATTGTGAGCCAACTACCCTCAGCAGCCAATGCACTTTTAGCGGGTTGCCCCATTTTACAGGTTTAGTTCTGTGGCCAGCTCATAGGTTTCTACAAGCCGGCCTCAGAATAGGGAGAAAGCCGTGCTTGTGCAGTTCTTCCCATTCATTTCTATGGCAGTTTCAAACTGACCTGAGCACACTTAGGCTATGTTCACACGGTGTAATTGCGTGGCTGTATTTCGCCCCGCAATTACGCCGTGTGTACGGGGGCGGGAGTGGCAGCCCGCCGTCTCCTTAGACATGCATTATTCTCGGCGCCGTGAATAATGGACGTCACTTCTCTCCCTGCATTGTCCGAGCGGGGAGAGGAGACGTAATCCATAGTTCTCTATGAGAACTGTGGATTACCGTAATCATTGGGATGTATCTCACCCCGTATTTCGCGCAGTATGGCGCGAAATACGTCCCATTTTAAGCCGTGTGAACACAGCCTTACTCTGCTCCATTAGGAAATCCCACAGAAATACATGGGAATGCAAGCGCAGCCACCTTCCTATTCTGAGGCTGGTCCATAAGTCATGCCTCAGACCTGAACTTGCGAGATGAGGAAACGCTTAAATCTGCTGTAAAAACGATACTCCAAGTAGAGTAACTAGAGACGTGCAGTCCTGTGAAACATTTTACTCCTAGCCAGGCACAACACACTGCATACCGGTTATCATCACAGGAGATGTTGTCAAAGAAAGATTTGGTTTTGTCATAATACAAGCTTGTCGTCACTTCCTCCTCCTCTGCATTTCCTTCACTGTTCTGTGTGTCTACCCCAGAGTCCGCTTTGTCTTCTCCGTTCACTGGCTTCTCGGGTTTGTCATCTGGAAGAGCATTGCAAGAAAAATAAACAGATAATCACAAAAATTACATGTACAGATAGGATCACGATTCTGAACAGTAGAAAAGGAACATAGAAGATATCGCACAATGGTCCGCTCAACAAAACTAACATAGGGGTCTGCGATGTCGGCACTCCAGCTGTTGGGAAACTACAACGGCCACCATGCATTTATATCATCTATATCAGTGGGCATGATGGGAGATGTTTCCCAACAGCTGGAGAACCGACACTGCAGACCCTGGTCTAACAGCAAGACTGTTGTCCGCAGCAAACAAGTGGAGCTCAGCTTTCATTTTATATACTGCTCTGCCTTGGAAAAATGAAAGCAGAGCTGATGGGTTACTATGGGCAACAAGGTCAGGCTTACTTTTGAACAGTTTTGATAACGTTGGCCCCATGTTGCAATATAAGGTGAGCAAGGCTACAGATTCTCTCATTTAAAGGCTCTGTTCGAGCAGATGTAGCCACAACAGCACAGAACCAGCTCTTGAATACCCACCTTTTATTTTTAACTTATTGTGAAATTCCCTGTCGATTTCGTCTTTGTTAAATTGTGCATTAGCACTTTCAAAGTCAAAGTCTTTTTCAAACTTCACAGGGCCATCTCTTCTTACACTAAACCTTCCACGGCCTCCCCGGTGACCACCACGACCTCGTCTAGGTTGAGGTCCACCAACAGCTAGTACAGTAAAAAAAAAAAAAAAAAACACACCACTATAAACCACGGAAGTAGATATAGACATTGCATATGTAAACACCTGCTGATCCATGTGCCCAAAGATGAATGTAAGCGCCACCTAAGCAACAGGTTGGTTTGTCTAAATATGGGAATTCTTATTATGCATCACTATCTTTTTGGCTATTCCATATCTTCTTTAAGAATCCAATAACTTTGAAGTTATGTTTGCATTATCTATTGCCAGCCTGTACTTTGAAAGGCATAATCCAGCAATGTCCAGTCACCATCGGTGCATCAGAAGTGGCCAAAGAGGGACGACAGTAAGACCAACAGCAGTTTAAACTGGAATAAAGCTAATGTGTCTTGCTATGCCTTTAAAACCTCAGGCTAGTGTGTCAACAATATAGGGAAATTCACATTTTTAAGTGTTAACCCCTTACTGTCGCAGTCAGTTTTGACCTCCCTGACAGCCCCATTCTTGAAATCGGATGTGTCACTTTGTTAGAATAACTTTTTGATACTTTTACCTATCCACACAATTCAGAGACTGTTTTCTTGGGGCACATTGCGCTTTAAATTAGTAAGAAATGTTGGTCCATACAATCCTTGTTTATTTGTGAAAATATCAAAAAGTTGCCATTTTCAAAGTTCAAAAATGTCTGCGTGTAAGACAAAGTTATTCCACACAACAGTTTATAATTAACATCTACCATATGTCTACTGTAGGTTGGCATTATTATTTTTTTAACCCCTTAACAACCGCCCGCCAACTTTAGACGTCGGCGGGTGCGGGTCATTCGTCTGCAGACAACGGGGTTTGCGGCGCCCGGCGCCGCAATTGCGCTGGGGTCAGGGCTGTACTACACAGCCCTTATCCCAGAGCATCCCGTGCAAGCATCGGGGAGCGGAGGAAGCCCCCGCAACCTGGTGCTTTAACCCTTTGATTGCGGCGGTGCGTTACCGCAGCGCAATCAAAGGGTTCCCCTGCTCTGTCGGGTGATCGGAACACCTGGTGACCCGACAGAGCCTAGAGTAGCCCCAGAGCTGTCTGTGTTTGAAGCCAGTGACTAGGACACACTGTGTGCTGTCCTAATCACTGCCTGTGTCAGACTGACACAGATTAGAATGTATTAGCATATATAAATATGCTAATACATTACTAAGTGTAAAAGAAAAATGTAAAAAAAGTTAACAGTTCTCCCTTCATGGGAGTAAAAGTAAAAAAAAAATACATTAAAAAGTAAAAAATAAACTAAAAATATTTAATAAAAATTTATTGTGCATAATTTACACGCACAAAAAACCCTACAAATATTAGATATCCACACGACCGTAATAACCGGTAGAATTAATCTAACAAGTTATTAAGTGTGAAATGTGAATGGTGTAAAAAATAAAATAAAAAAAATACTGCAATTATTTATAAGTGAACAAACGATTCCCCCATAAAGTGCAACTTGTCTCGAATAAAACGAGGCCTCCTACAACTGCGTCACTGAAAAAATCAAAAAGTTACAACTGTTGAAAAGCAAGGAGGCAAAAACTAAAAAAAAAAAAAATTCTGGTCATTAACTACTTTTCAGGCGTTCGGCTTAAGGGGTTAAAGGTCTATTTTTACCACATTACAGGGCTTAGAAATTTAGAAGTCATTTTTCACAAACGGTCCAATTCTGACGTGGCTTTGAGAACCCTGTATGCTAGACACTCCCATAAATGACCAAGTAGTAAAACAGCATTTACAAAGTTTATTAACCCATTGGGTGTTTCACAAAAAGTAAAGCAAAGTGGAGGTGAAATTTCAAAATTTTACTTTTTTTGCAGATAATTTTGGAGTACCTAACACGCATCTCTGATTTTTTTTATCCATTATTCACTGGAAAACAGTAGATAACAGGGACGTTATTTATACTGACGTTTTTATTGGTTCCATTTTGTAATCTGCAGCATGAATGAAAATCACAATTCTGTAACTTTTTTTCTTTACAATGTTCACTGTGCGGGTTAAATAACTTGATAGCTTTATAGGGGAGGTTGTTAGGCATGCAGCAATACCAAATATGCATACTTTATTTTTTATCCTTTTTGGGATGATTGCTGTTTGTAAAAGTGGAAAAAGGCGGAGTATGTATTTTTACTTTATTTTTTTGGTGTTCATTTCCCCATGATTCACTATTGATCGAGGCAGCTAGGGGAATTAATCGCCTCCGGCCGCACAGCGTGGGGACAGGTGTAATATACAGCTGGTTCCATGCTGTGATCATGCTGACCCTGCGCAATGTCAAAAACGTACCTGTACCTCCATTTGTGGGAAGTCACGTTCCACTAGGGGTTGATAACAGTTTTGTTTGCCTCTCTCCATGGTCCAAGACCTATTTTTATTTTTCTGTTGACAGACCTGCGTGAGGGCTTGTTTTTGGCGGGATTTCTTATTGGCATCATTTTTGAGTATCTAACACTCATTGCCTATTACGATGTTTTTTGGGGGAGGAAAAAAAAAAAAAGTTGTACTTGCCTCTTTCATCTACTGTCAAGCCAGTGCTGAAGCTCAGGTGTTTACTTCTAATCAACATATGAGGTGTGCAAGCAACCAGCAGCCTCAGTGGTCATGTGCTGTTTTAATGAAACCACCGCTCATGTTCTTCATATCTTGAGCTTTGGAGGCTACATTGTAAGTTTCTGGTTAGTTAGACAACCCCCTCAGGCTGAATAGGCATCAGGATCAACAGCCCCCAATAACATATGCTTACTTACCCGTTTGTCTCTTGTTAGGGTCCTGTTTGTCATTCCTGAGTGGGTCTGTATCTAGCCTTAATTTGTGTGCATCAGCTGCAAAACAAAAAGCGCATGAAGGCCCAGCACAGTGCAGGAAGGTGATCTGTACAACAAATAATGTTTCTTTCCTCACCTTTTCTTTGCTCTGGACTCTCTAATGTCTTTTGGCTCATGGAAGTCAAAGATCTAGATGTCACAGGACTTCTTCTACCCACCACTGATGTTGTCTGGGTAGTAGATGCAGTCTGAACGCCTTGTTCAAGTGTTGGGCTCTTCCGTAAGGGGTCTAGC
This sequence comes from Phyllomedusa bahiana, assembly GCA_025379985.1. Classification (NCBI taxonomy): domain Eukaryota; kingdom Metazoa; phylum Chordata; class Amphibia; order Anura; family Hylidae; genus Phyllomedusa; species Phyllomedusa bahiana. The sequence goes on from JAODAL010000934.1 coordinate 234,191, forward strand.
AAGGGGCTTGTTCTTCCTGGACAAGGGAGGAGTTGTTAGCAAAGAAATGACATTTTACCTTATGCATTTTCATAAAAAAAATAAAAAATGTACACTTAAATAGTTCGTTGCCAATGAAGACAAATCAGTGAACAATCACAGTGAACAAATGCGATATTAGTGAGAACCCCTCCCTCATTTCTTTGTTCTACCGGCTTCAGCATGTACAATTCATCCCTTTGGAGAATCTGGTGCAATGTATCCTAATGACAATAATTTTATAAGGGAAACAGCATAGAAGTAAAAAAAAGTCATACCTTGAGATAACTGTGTTTTCAAGGCCCTCGTTTCTTGATTAAATGAAGAGCTCACAGCACTGGCTGGGGGTAGAGAAGAACCTGTTGTACTATCTGCCCCAAATGAGGTCAAAGAGTTCCCGCCTTTCAAAACACAAATAAAAAATTAAAGAATTATTCTTAAAATAAACCAACTATTTAGAAGATGGTACCAAAACAGTAAAATAGTTAATCACATGTATTTTAGTATATGACAATAGATTTGATGATATTGGACCATAAATTACCCAAGTGTAAAAAGCAGTCACTAAAACACAAAATACAAGGTTCACAAAGAAAAATCCAGCATCTGAGAAAAGTTACAAAAACCTCACACTCTCGCCCTCTCCCTCTCTATATCTATCTATCTGTATATATAGCAGCTTTTATTCTAAACTTTAAAATCCCAAAAACTGAAGAAGCCTCTCGGTTAAGTGTTTCAAGCCATGCACCACTGGAGAAATCCTTTAAAGAACCGAAACACATGAGGCTTCTGCCGTTTTGGGAATTTTAAGGTTCAGAATAAAAGTTGGTTTTACAGATTAACTTTTTGTTACTTTTTTGTTGGCTTCTGCCATTTTTCATTGCTAACCTTGTCTATATGCCTGGTCAGCTTATCCATGTGGCCACTAGGGTTATCTGTGGGAGGCGATTCCTCCAAATCCTAATATATTCCTTGTTGAATGCATACTAAATAACACTGGAACATTGGACGTATATATCTATTGCTGCATATACGAATAATGTAAGGCAGGATAGTTTACACCATCATCATTCCTTTGAATGGATGAAGTTCGAAGAAGTGCTATATGCACAAAACGCGTCACTTCTGCCAATAAACTCAGTATTTGACCTGTTTCAATTAACATTGGAGTCTCTGCGCTACTTGGAACCACATAATAGTTAGCATTTAGTGGGTTAAATATCGGGATTTTTTCCTCGGTCTACATTTATTTGCTCCTGCACCCCTCCACTTGGAAGAACCAGAACATTGGAGCCAGCAGCGAGCTCCTTACCAGGTGGTATCGGCACATTGCCTAATGGAGAGTTGTGCCTCCATTAGCACAACGGTATCAGGTGAGCAGATACAGTATGTAACCCCTCTGGAGTGTATAGCACCATGGAATCAATGGCGCTTTAAAATAAATAGTAATACAGTTATATCTACCAATTGCCACTGGTTTGCCACTAACACAGGAGGCTTTTCTTTCTCCTGTCACTTTTGTACAGATCATTCGTTTGACACAGTTCCCCTGAAGAACCATGAGAGATTTATGTATTCAGGAAAATGTGTTGGGAAGGTCTAGTTTTGTACGGTCAAATTTGCTAGATCATGTACTTTGAACACCAGCTTGATCCTACATCATCTAGGGCTACATAGAGAAAGCCTCCATAGGGTTGGGGCACCATTTTTGGTGCGACTACCTTGCCAGTTAGGGTTTATTTCAGCACAGACCGGCTACAATTTTGGACCAATTTTAATCTTGGATACGGTGGCTACTTCACTTTATTGGACATCACATATCATGGAAGAGTTATCAAGTCACGTCCATAAGTACTCATACTAGATTTCAGCCTTGCTCTATCATATAATGTTTCTATGCATTTTTCACCTACAGGGTATAAACTATTGTGGCAATTGTATTTGTGATGTATTTCTATTGATTGATTTTAAGTATTTCTAGTAAGTGTTAATTTTTAGTTTCTTTTTTCAATGACATGGTTACACCTGGCTGCCCCATGGCTTTCCGTGCATCCATTTGGTGACTACTTACACAGCAAGTGAGCTGTACTATTTTTTGGGGGAAGTAAATATAATGTATTTTGTACTGATCATTTGTTACAGTTTGTATTATAGTGTAGAGTTACATTTCAAAGGATTCAGAACTGGAATCTTCCAGCATTGCCACTTTGGGCCACACTTATGAAAACAGTCTAGGTCGAAAACGCACTTTTTTGCCCATAGCAACCAATCAGAGTGCCCCTTTCATTTTTCCAGAGCACTATATGAAATTAAACGGGTGCCCTGATTGGTCGCTATGGGCAACAAAGTGGGTTTTAGACCTAGACTGTTTTCATAAGTGTGGCCCTCTGTTCTGGTGGTTTGCATCCTGAAAATTGTGACAATATGGTAAGAACGTGGAAACTGTCCCTTGTACCTTATAAAAAGCAACAGTATGAACCAAGCCATTAAATAAGGATCAGTAAAAGTTAAGTATTTATAAAGCGACTCTACTGTAGAGTGGTGTTCAAGCAAACCTACATCTATAACCTAAAAATAGAAAATCACTAAACAGAACAAATTGTAAAGCTCCTGCCCCTTAAGAAATGCCAGGAAAATGTAAAAACAAAAAAAAAACAAACAAAAACACTTACCAACTCCAACAGATCCGAACTGCTGGGGCACTAGGGGGGTGGAGCTAAACTGACTATATGCTGGCATCCTGCTGAACGGAGCGTAAGAGCTCACAGTCTGGAATGAAGATGCTGCAGTGGAACCTAGAGAAGACTGCAAAGAAACAGGTTGAATAATACACTCAGCAGTAACCCGATACTGGACACAAGGAATAACCTAAACAGACGGACCTCAGTGAGGACACCCTATGCGGTTGCGTTTCAAGTGAATTATGCCGCAAGCAGTTCTGCACTTAGCAATCAGGAATTAAAACACTAACTACATCAATTACATTATTCTATTAGGTTGACATTAACAAATCTTCACATCTTGATAGTGTGGTTTCATAGTTTGTAAGGCCGAAAAAAGACAAGACGTCCATCTAGTTCAGCCTGTTGTGCTAAGGTGTCGATCCAGAGGAAGGCAAAAAAAAAAAAAACAAACAATGAGGTAGAAGCCAATTGTCCTCATTTTAGGGAAAAATTCCTTCCCGACTCCAAACTGGCAATCGGAAAATCCCTGGATCAATGACCCCTCTCCAGAATCCTAGACACTATGACGTGTTATATTATTTCTGATTAAATATCTGGCTCTTGCAATAAGGACCTATAGGACACAGTTCTTTACTGCTTTAACAGCACATGGTTCAGATAGCTTATGAACATCAGTCAAGTTCTGCATGTGGGTAAACCAGTTAAACTGGTTTTCTAACCAATGATTAGCTTTAAACATGTAGGCAAAGGTAAATCCAAGACTAATGCGAAATACATTGCTGTTCTGATTTTGCTTTGTTTAGGAGACTAAGGAAAATTTATTTACCGCTTGTGTACCTTCACCTTCCATTTGAGGATGCCCCACAGATGCATTTTCTTTAGCGAGGCAGTGGTCATCTTAGAGGCGTTTTTGGGGTCGTTATTACGTTGGAAAATTTCTCTGCGGCCCAGTTTCCGAAGGGGGGAGATCCTGCTATGCTTCAGTACATGTTGGCATATATGGTTCCCTCTAGGAGCTGTAGCCCCCCAAAGCTGTCAACACTCATGTACCCCCAAACCATGACACTCCCACCATCATGCTTGACTGTCCGCAAGGAACACTTGTCTTTGTACTCCTCACCTGATTGCCAGTGTGTGTGTGGTGGCACTCTGAATCACATAAGTTTACACTGGTCTCAGACCACAGGACGAGGTCCCAGTAATCCATGCCCTTAATCTGCTTGTCTTCAAAAAAACTGTTTGTGAACTTTATGTATTATCTTTAGAAGAGGTTTAATTCTGGAACAACAGACATGCAGACCAATTTGATGCAGTGTGTGGCGTATGGCCTGGCCCCCACCCCTTTCAACTCTGCAGCAATGTTAGCAGCACTCATACATCTATTTTGAAAAGAATCTCTGGCTATGACGCTGAGCATGTGCATTCAACCATGGCGAGGCCTGTTCCAAGTGGAACCTGTCTTCTTAAACCGCTGTATGGTTTTGGGCGCCGTGCTGCAGCTTAGTTTCAGGTTGTTGGCAATCTTCTTATAGTCTAGGCCATCTTTATGTAGAGCAACAATTCTTTTCTTCAGATCCTCAGACCGTTCTTTGCCATGATGTGCCATGTTGGACTTCCAATGACCAGTATCAGTATGTGAGTGTTATCAAATTTAAACACACCTGCTCCTTATTCACCCCCGAGACCTTGTAACATTAACAAATCACATGACTGTGGAGGGAACACTGCAAACTGGGCACAATTTTTTCATTTTTTAGTTAGGGGTGTACTCACTTGTTGCCAGCTGTTAAGACATGAATGGCTGTGTGTGGCGTTATTGTCTCAATATTTACAACATTGTAAGGGGTGCACCTTTGTGAGATACTGTGTGTAATTATATTTATATATATATATATATATATATATATATATTATATATATATATATATATATATATATATATATATAAACACCACAAAAATATATATATATATACACACACACAACACACACACACACACATATACACACACTAAGTAAAAAACAAAGTTTTTTTTCTTTTTTTGTGCAGTGATTGTTGTCCAAACCTAAAAACACAGGCATACAAAGCACCATTATCACTGTCTTTTGCAAAAGGCTGCACATACCTGGACTATTGCAGGGTCTTGGGGCAAAGAGCACTGAGGTTTAGGAGGTTCACAGACAGTAAGATCTTTAATATCACTCCCCCTGAATATGATATACTCAAATACTTCATCTCGAGGAGCAACAGGCCTGTCTGTAGGTCGATCTTCTGTTCCAAATGAGCGGACTGCCAGGAAGAAAAAAAAAGTTTAAACAATTAAAAAAAAAAAAAAAAAAAAATATTTATAATATATATATATATATAAAATATATATATAATATATATATAATATATATATATATAATATATTAACACACACACATATACAGTAGATATCCCTGTGGAGGATAGTGGTGGACCCGGCCCGCACTCAGCAAAAAACCCGCGCTTCCTCAGGACAGATACACTTCAGTACAAGTGTCTGCTTTATATAGTTTGTTTGTACTGAAGTGTATCTGTCCTGAGGAAGCGCGGGTTTTCCGCGTGAAACGCGTCGACTGTGCACTTGTTTTTATTGTTCTAACTGTTTTAATTCTGTCGGGGCCTAAAAGCTCTGATAGTTTTAGAATAAAATGTCAATGGTTTAAATATACCATTGCTTGAGACGCCGATTTTTTGCTGAGTGCGCCGGGTCCACCACTATCCTCCACAGGGATATCTACAGTACCTCTTGCCAGGTTCATCACAGGACCTGGATATTTTTCGGACCAAGGCAGCCGTGCAGAGGGCGACGGAAAAAACAGCCCTTCAAACGCATCTGAGTGTTGTGCCTCTCCTTTGCACAACCCCATATGGTGAGCCTATTACTTGCTATTTTATATTTTCTTGCTAAGGTTTTACACTATTGTGCGCCCCCTCCTGTTTTTTCTCCTTTCTATACACATATACACACACACGATAAAAAGTGAACATAAGGCGAGACAAAACAATTGGCGTTAGATCTGTAATAAAATGTGTGTTCCTGGGTGGCAGAGCCACACGTCTCCATACATGCCAGCACATAACGCTATTACCTGGTATCTAATAAGGGATTGGTGCAGTGTGTATTCTGTACATTCAATGATAATACATGCAGCATAGATCTGTAAATCTCCACTTCTCACTTGCCTCGATATACATGTAGCGGCTGCATATTTTTCCCCTCACTGACTTTAGCTGCTTACGATCAGTAAAGCATTCAATTCTAGCAGAAATGGAAATCAGCTCTTTACACTTCAGCTCAGCAGGAAGTCATCAAGCATTAAGGAGGGGGAAAGCAGGAACCAAAACTTGTAACGGAACATGAGGTAGCTTTCAGACTACAACTGGTGCCCATGATTGTACAATGATAGGTCTGTGATCTTGGTGCAAGTCCTTGCGACAATCACGAGATTTATCTAGTTTCTAATTTAAAGAGAATAAAGCTGTTCGTACATATATAAAAAAGTCAGACAAAATGCAACTTATGTGTACAGAGCGGACTGCTGCTGCTACTGGGACTGTACTTATGTATTGTCGACTTTACAGGGCTTTTAAAGGGTTTTGCCACGATGTAATGTTGAAGTGGGATCCTCCAAAATGGGTATTTAATCACTTTTCTAATTATATGCGATTACAAAAAGTGAAGCCTCTGAGAGCTACAGCCTTCCTTACATGCCCTTAGTTTCCTGATAGTTTATATTAGACAGGACCAGGACACTGATAGGAGCTGATCTGGCCACCCTTGCGTGTTTGCACTTCTTACCTGATGACAGTGAACATGAAGGAGCTTGTAAGGGGCTGGGGAGAAAGTGCAGTGTATGAGGTTGTCTGCTGTATTGAGAATCCACTGGTTGTAATGTAATTTGAGTAAACATTGCAGGCGCTCCCTTCTTCCTCGCTCTCTGCTCACCCCCTCCCTCTCACCCCTGCAGCTTTCATGACTCAGCATGCTTTGTTTATATTCTCTCCTGAGCACCAGTGTATGACCATGCAAGATACAGGGCAGTCATACACTGCCGCTTACTGTGTGTAGGGTAAATCATATAATATAACATTCAATATTGAATTACACAAGGACACACCAGTAAAGTGATATTTAAAAAGGGATTATGGACAACTACACACTCAGATTCTGAAATGCATCAAACAAGTTCTTTTGGACTCCAACACCTCACCACTTTTGACCTCTATGACAGAACCCAATTTTTGAAATTTGACGCGTCACTTTACGTGGGAATAACTGATACTTTTACCCACCCATGCAATTCATATTGTTTTCTCATGACACAATGTGCTTTAACAAATTTAGGTCCATACATTTCTTGTTTGAGAAAAATATCAAGGTCATGACAATTTGGAAAAGCTTGCCATTGTTAAATTTAATTTCTTCGTGCAAGAGATAGTCATACAACACAAAAAAGTTTAGTACTATCATCGATATCCCTATGTCTACCGTACGTTTGCATAACTAACATTTTATGACATTAGGGGGGCTTAAGAACACATTTTTCACATTTTCAAGAACATTTGCAACACTGATTTTTTTAAAGGGACCAGCCCAGTTCTGATGTGGTGTTGAGGGATCTGTTAGTTACACCAATAAATAACTCCAACTAAGAAACTACACCCTGTAAACTGCATTTAGGAAGTTTGCTAACCCTCTAGGTGTTTTATAGAAATTAAACCAAAAACGTAGGTGAAGTTTCAAAATTTTTTTTTTTTTTTTGCAGAATTAAAATTTTTATCCAATATTCACTGGAACACGGTAGATAACAGGAAAACTCAATATTGATTTCCCTGATTCTGGAGTTTAAGAGCTATCCCATATAAGGCCCTAGCACATAATTTGACAACCCCAATCCTCAAAATAGGAGGAGCACCTACTGGATTTTGTGGTCTCATTTTCATTAGGCTATATTTTAGCCACCATAACAGGTTTCTGGGCACCCTAAGGTGCTAAAACTTAAACGCCTCTAAAAAGACTTCATTTTGGAAACTGCACCCATTAAGGAATATATCCAAAGGGTATAGTGAGTATATCAACCCCACAAGTGTTTCACAATTTTTTTTCAGCAATAAGCTGTAAAAAGGATTTAAAAAAAATAAAAATAATCTACAATTTTAGCTGACCTAAAGTTGAAGAATTAAAGGACGTAATACTGCAAATTTATGAAATGTGTTTTCAAACTTCTATTGCACAAAATAGATATAATTTTATAAAGAAACTTGCTTAAAAAATATGACCTATGATATATTGGATTTGCATATTGTGACGTTGAAGACCTTCTAGGTAGTTACCCTCTATAATTTTTTTCAGTGGCTAAATATATCTAGAACGTCGATTGGAAAGGCCATCAAAATCTGATAGGTTCGGACCCTTACCTATTTCTGGAACAGGTCCCTGAAAGTCTTATCTCAGAATGGAGAGCCAGTCACTGTTGCGCATGACTCTCCATTCTGTTCTATAGTAGTGCCCGAGTACATCCTAACACCTGTACCAGGAACTCCCATAGAACAGAGTAGTGTGCAAGTGCGACCAGCTCTTCATTCTCAGCAGAGACTTCTGGGGGTCCGTTCCTCTAGAGAAGTGCGATTCCCACAACTATCACACTTTCATTGCAAATCCAAAGTGCATGGTGGGAACAACTCTAAGGGTATATTCACACAACATTTTTCAGATCCGTTTTTCGGACCCAAAACTGTTTCAAAAAAAATGTATCTAACAATATGCAGTTTGATTTACATTGGTTTCAATGTAAAACACGCATCGCCGTTCAGACGAGTGATCACCGGTGCGTGTTTACTTTCGTCTTTTCAATGCGTTTTTTCGGATCCGCTTTAAGAAATAACATGTCATTTCTACTTGCGTTTTACGCAAGTGAAACCCACACAGGTTTACACATGTAAAATGCCAGCAGCGCCCTCTATTGGGCTCCCTCGGAACCACATGTAAAATGCCGGCAGCGCCCTCTATTGGGCTCCCTCGGAACCACATGTAAAATGCCAGCAGCGCCCTCTATTGGGCTCCCTCGGAACCACATGTAAAATGCCGGCAGCGCCCTCTATTGGGCTCCCTCGGAACCACATGTAAAATGCCGGCAGCGCCCTCTATTGGGCTCCCTCGGAACCACATGTAAAATGCCGGCAGCGCCCTCTATTGGGCTCCCTCGGAACCACATGTTAAAATGCCGGCAGCGCCCTCTATTGGGCTCCCTCGGAACCACATGTAAAATGCCGGCAGCGCCCTCTATTGGGCTCCCTCGGAACCACATGTAAAATGCCGGCAGCGCCCTCTATTGGGCTCCCTCGGAACCACATGTAAAATGCCGGTAGCGCCCTCTATTGGGCTCCCTCGGAACCACATGTAAAATGCCGGCAGCGCCCTCTATTGGGCTCCCTCGGAACCACATGTAAAATGCCGGCAGCGCCCTCTATTGGGCTCCCTCGGAACCTACCCATGTAAAATGCCGGCAGCGCCCTCTGTTGGGCTCCCTCGGAACCACATGTAAAATGCCGGCAGCGCCCTCTGTTGGGCTCCCTCGGAACCACATGTAAAATGCCGGCAGCGCCCTCTGTTGGGCTCCCTCGGAACCACATGTAAAATGCCGGCAGCGCCCTCTGTTGGGCTCCCTCGGAACCACATGTAAAATGCCGGCAGCGCCCTCTGTTGGGCTCCCTCGGAACCACATGTTAAAGGCCGGCAGCGCGCTCTAGTGGGCTCCCTCGGAACCACATGTAATATGCCGGCAGCGCCCTCTTTTGGGCTCCCTCGGAACCACATGTAAAATGCCGGCAGCGCCCTCTATTGGGCTTTCTCTTACACTACTACTGAACCACTCTCCACTGTAAGCGAAAATATAGATCATAAGGTTACTAAAGTTCAAACAGTTATTCTAGATCAGGGGTGTCAAACTCGTTTTCACCGGGGGCCACATCAGCCTCACGACGTACCTTAAAGGGCCGACAATTTTAGAACTACTTGTAGGTAGATAAGTGGGTATAAAGCCCCCAGTAGATGACAGTTATATCTGCCCATGTAGGTAGATAGGTATTTTAGCCCCCTGTAGCCAGATAGTACTATGCCCTCTGCAGCCAGGTAAAATGCCCCATATAGAAAGGGAGATGCCCCATATATAGCTCCCCCCAGGAGCCAGGCAGATGCCCCATATATAGCTCCCCCCAGGAGCCAGGCAGATGCCCCATATATAGCTCCCCCCAGGAGCCAGGCAGATGCCCCATCTATAGCTCCCCCCAGGAGCCAGGCAGATGCCCCAACTATAGCTCCCCCCAGGAGCCAGGCAGATGCCCCATATATAGCTCCCCCCAGGAGCCAGGCAGATGCCCCATATAATAGCCCCCCCAGGAGCCAGGCAGATGGCCCATATATAGCCCCCCCCCAGGAGCCAGGCAGATGCCCCATATATAGCTCCCCCCAGGAGCCAGGCAGATGCCCCCATATATAGCTCCCCCCCAGGAGCCAGGCAGATGCCCCCATAGCCCCCCCCAGGAGCCAGGCAGATGCCCCATATATAGCCCCCCCCAGGAGCCAGGCAGATGCCCCATATATAGCCCCCCCCCCAGGAGCCAGGCAGATGCCCCATATATAGCCCCCCCCAGGAGCCAGGCAGATGCCCCCATAGCCCCCCCCCCAGGAGCCAGGCAGATGCCCCCATAGCCCCCCCCCCCCAGGAGCCAGGCAGATGCCACCTAATGATTATAAAATTAAAAACAGCTACTTACCTCGTGTCCGTGCAGCGCGGTCCGGTTCGGGAACTGTGTATGGTGTAAGCGGCGTGACGTCACGCTGCTTACGCCTGCATGCAGCTCCCAGAGATCTCCTCGGCGGGAGACCCAGCGTCACAGGGGGCGTGAGCAAAGCGGCGCATCACGCCCCCTGCGACACCCTATGTACAGTGCACACCGAGCGTTGTACATACAAAGGGAGAAGGTGGGAGGGAAACTATCGCTCCTGCCTTCTCCCTGTACTAGTTGACTGACTCCACGCGGCTGTGGTAAAACAGCTGTGCGGAGTCAGGGAGGCCGCGGGCCGGAAAACACAAGGCCGCGGGCCGGAAAACACAAGGCCGCGGGCCGGAAGTGGCCCGCGGACCTTGTGTTTGACACCTGTGTTCTAGATCAAATGGGACTTCTAGGGGCCGATTTAGTATATTACACTGAAGATACTACCTTATCAAACTACAACCTCTGTGGATGTTATCATTTGTGAATAGTCACAAGTTCTTTGCCTGCATTTTATCGTGTGTGTGCGCGCATATATATATATATATATATATATATATATATATATATTTTTTTTTTTTTTTTTATTATGCTGTTTGGATGCAGTTCCTCTTCTGGTAAAAAAAAAAAATAAACGGATCAAAAACATCGTGTGAACTTACCCTAAGGATGGGTTTCTTATGTAGCGGTAGAAGTCGTGTTTTACTCCAAACTGACAGTTTTGGCGGAGCGGTTACTGGCTTGCATTTTATTTTATTATTAAGAGTATATTCACACGGTACTTTTGAAATACGTATTTAACAATGTTCCAGTCAGATCTCATTGATTTCAATGTAAAATACGTACGGTCGTTCACACGATATATTTTACATACAGAAATGTATTGTGTTTTTCGGACGCGTACATGAAGTGACATGTCCGTTCTTAAACCGTTTTACACATATACAATGTTATGCTTTTTAGGAGGCTTAAAACATATCCAAATACGAGCCAAACTTTCCGGTAGGCATTTAGATGTGTATGGTAGGCGCGTAAACGCATTTGGCAAAAATTTGAATAATGTAAAAGAAAGCGTAGTGAAATATGCATCCAAAAAACGTATCCAAACATTCAAATACGTATCTAAATAAGCATTACGGATGTGTTTCTGGATGCAGATTTCAGACTGATATAAATACGTTAAGTTACATAAAGGCCGTGTTCACATGGCTTATTCACGGCGAATTTGTGCGCCGTATTGAGCGCACAAATCCGCCGTGAATACGGGCGGGACGGGGGCGGGGCCGGAGCGCGGCGGGGGCGCCGCTCCCCGCCCCAAAGACAGTGCATTGTTTAGGGGCGTTCGCGCCGTAAATAATGTGCATGTCACTTTCCTCCCCCCGCGGCGGATTCGCCGAGCGGGGAGGAGCGACGGAATCCACTGTTCTCTATGAGAGCAGTGGATTACCGTAATGACAGGGACGGATTGGCGCCGTACTGCAGTGCAAATCCGGCGCGCAGTACGGCGCCAATCCGTGCCCAAATAAGCCGTGTGAACGAGGCCTAAGAGTTATTCTAAAGGTCACTCCAATTATTCAGCAAAATGGAGCACATACTTCCATGTGTCTTTTTGAGCCATACGCTCTATGACCTGCATTATATGCAATCTCTGTGTTGATTATATACATCACTTCATTGGTTCCCTGAAGAGACTGTGGTGGGTCGACACATGTTGGGACATTGTATGATTACCACGTAAGGGTAAGACTTGAGTCTATAGGTAAGCCTCCATACCGGTGAGGGTCGCCCTTGTCGGGGCGAGTGCTCTAACAATCTACACTGGTGTGGAGACCCCCAGTGACTCGTCAGAGTTAGTAGTTATTAATGCGCCATTTTTTCATTGGCACTTGTGTGTTTTTGATTTATGTATTTAATGCTCAGCCGCATATTATTTTAAATTGTGAAGTAAAAGTTAAATTTTATATTGCACACAATTATCATACGCAGTCCATTTCTTGGTTTTTCTGTTCATGCGCGATGGAGTAATTTCCTAATGCTCAACAAATTAGGGATAAGTTCCTTTTTTCCATAAATATTGTTTACACACAATAAAAACACTTTAAAAAAAAAAATTCTGCTTCCACATAAAAAAAACTATATAAATTGGGTATCACTGTAATCGTCTCAACCCACAGAGTAAAACTAACTTGTCACAGATACTGCATGGTTAACACTAACAAAAACAAACACTGCTAGGATTGTAGTATTTTCTTCACCCTGCCTTCCAAAAAACGGATTTAGAAGCGATCAAACTCGTCCCCCCAAAAATGATACCAATAAAAATGTCAACTCATCCCGCAAAAAAAAAAGAAAAAAAGTCCCTACACAGCTCAATAAACAGAAAAATAAAGTTATGGCTCTCAGACTGCGGCGATGCAAAAACGTGTTTTCCTTTTCAAATAAAAGTGTTTTTATTGTGTAAAAGCAGTAAAATATTAAAAATACAAATGTGGTATCTCTGTAATCGTATCAACCTGCTGAGTAAAACTAGCATGTCATTTATACCGCACAGTGACCGCTGAAAAAATAAAAAACACTATCAGGATTGCTGTATTTTGTACAAAATGCTTCACAAAAATCCCAATAAAAAGTGATCAAAGCGTCACATGCCCCCCGTAATGGTACCAATAAAAACATCAACTCATCTCGTAAAAAACAAGCCCACAATCAGCTCCGTATACAAAAAAAATCTGACAGCCATAGCTTTTACATTAGGACAACATAAAAACGCAATTTTTTATAAACTCATTTCTATTGTGCAAAAGTAACAAAACATAAAAAAACTATATAAAATTTATATCATTGTAATTGTACCGACCCCCATAGTAAAGTTATCCCGTCATTTATCCCGTATGGCGAATACTGTAAAAATGAAGCCCAAAAACAATGGCGGAACTGCGCTTCACCCCTCCATTTCCATGGCCCAATGCTAAAAAAAAAACAAAAAACTACGGAACACCTGTGCAACCAAAATGCAAAGTACACCTTTAGATGAGATCCCTGAGGGGTGTTGAATCCAAAATGGGGTGACTTCTGGAAGGTTTCACCTGTTCTAGTACTTTGGGGGCTTTGCAGATGTGACATGGCCACACCAAAATCTGTGCTCCAAAAGCCAAATAACACTCCCTCCCTTATCCGCCCTGACATGCGCCCAAACAGCAGTATATACCCACATGTAGGGTATTGGCGAACTTGGAAGAAATTGCGTAACACAATTTGGGGGCTTTTTTTCCAGGATTCCTTGTAAAAATTAAACATTTTCAGCTAAAATTGCAGATTATAGGAATATTTTTTTTCCAGAGCTGAATGCTAAAAAAATTTGTGAAACACCTGTGGGGTCGATATACTCACTGCAACCCTGGATATATTCCTTAAGGGGTGTAGTTTCCAATATGGGGTCTTTTTAGGGGAGTTTATTAGGTTTTGGCCCCTTAGGGTGTCCGCAAACCTGAAATGGCCCCTAAATAAAATGGTAATGAAAATGAGGCCCCAGAGTCCAGTAGGTGCTCCTCCTATTCTGGGGCTTGTGGTTGAGCCAAATAATGCCCTAAGGCCACATAGGGATATCTCTGAAAACAGCAGAATCTGGGGAATTGATATTAAGTTGCATTTACCTGGTCACATCTACTGTGTTCCAGTGAATAATGGATAAAAATTGAATAACTGCAAAAAAGTGAAATTTTGACATTTCACCTCCACTTTGCTTTAATTTCTGTGAAATATCTAAAGGGTCAACAAACTTCTTTAAGGGGTGTAGTTTCTTAGATGGGGTATCTACCATGCAGGCCCTTCAAAGCCACGTCAGAACTGGACTGGTCCCTAAAAACATCTATTTTGCAAATTTTCTTGAAAATTTGAAAATTACTACTATATTTCTAAGCCCCTTAATGTGGTGCAAAAAAAAACCATTTAAAAAATGATGCCAACCTACAGCAGACATATGGTAGATGCTAGTTATAAACTATTTTGAGTGGAATAACTGTCTTACACGCAGGCATTTTTGAACTTTGAAAATTGCTAATTTTTGCAAATTTTCATGATATTTTTATATTTTTCACAAATAAACAAGGACTTTTTGGACCAAAATGTATTACTAACTTAAAGCACAATGTGTCACAAGAAAAAAAATCTCTGAATCACTTGGATGGGTAAAAGTGTCAAAAAGTTATTCTCATATAAGTGACACGTCAGATTTTAAAACCAGGGCTCTGTCAGGAAGGCCAAAACTGGCTCCGGCGGTAAGGGGTTGAAAATCAAATCAACTTTTTACTACTGGTTTGCACACTGAGGCTGTTCACTAGTTGTGAAACTACATCCTCACATGCTGGGAGTTATAGCAGCAACCAAATGGATCATGGTGTTTGTTTAGAGCCCCCAAAAAGTGGATCCCTTCCAAGCCAAAACTCACAACACGCTGCATACACCAGTGAAAGCTCAGCGGCACCAGGCTGATTTCTACTGTCCCAATATTAAGGACATTTCAGTGCGGGATTATACAGTTGAAACCAGAAGTTTACATACACTATATAAAAAGACACATATGCATGTTTTCCTCACTATCTGACATGAAATCAGAATAAACTTTACCCGTTTTAGGTCAATTAGGAACCAAAATTATTTATATTTGCCAAATGCCAGAATAATGAGAGAGAATTTAAGGCATTTTTATTACTTTCTGCAAAGTGAAAAGTTTACATACCTTTCATTAGTATTTGGTAGCATTGCATTTAGACTGTATGACTTGGGTCAAACATTTTGGATATCCTTCCACAAGCTTCTCACAATAGTTGGTAGTAATTTTGGCCCATCCCTCCAGAAAGAACTGTTATAACTGAGCCATGTTTGTAGGTCACCTTGCTCGCACTTGCCTTTTCAGCTTTGCCCATGCATTTTCAATAGGATTGAGATCAGGGCTTTGTGGTGGTGACTAAAACATTGACTTGGTTATTCTTAAGCCACTTTGTAACCAGTTTGGCAGTATTCTTCGGGTCATTGTCCATCTAGAAGACCCATTGCCGCCCAAGCTTTAACTTCCTGGCTGATGTCTTGAGATGTTGCTTCAGTATTGCCACAATCTTCTTTCCTCATGATGCCATCTATTTTGTGAAGTGCACCAGTCCCTCCTGCAACAAAACAACCCCACAACATAATGCTGCCACCCCCGTGTTTCACAGTTGGGGTGGTTTTCTTAGGCTTCCAAGCTTCTCCCATTTTCAACAATGTAACAATGGTCATTATGGCCAAACAGTTGCATTTTAGTTTTGTCAGATCACAGGACATGTCTCCACATAGGTCTTTGTTCCTGTGTGCATTTCCAAACATTAATCTGGCTTTTATATGTTTCTTTTGGAGTAATGGCTTCTTCCTGGCAGAGTCACCTTTCAGCCCATGTTAATACAGTACTCGTTTCACTGTGGTTTAATGACACAATCTTACCAGCTTCCGCCAGCATCTTCACAAGGTCTTTTGCTTTTGTTCTTGGGTTGATATTAACCCGTCAGAACAAAGCACGTTCATCTCAGACACAGAACCTGTCTCCCTCCTGAGTGGTATGATGGCTGGACATTCCCATCTTGTTTGTTCTTGCATAGAATTGTTTGTACAGATGAACGCGGCACCTTCAGGTATCTGGAAATTGCACTCAAGGATGATCCAGACTTGTGCAAGTCCACAATTCTCTTGCTGATAACTTGTCTGATTTCTGTAACAAACAAAAAATGGCAAACCGGCGCACGTGGATTATAAGTAAATGCCAATGATGAAGGCTGGTATATAGAAAAATTCTGAATTTTATTTCTAAAACAGCAAGAATATTATCCTAAACTGATTAAAAACATACATAGAACTAACGCTTTTCGCGCTCTAACTTAGCGCTTCAGAGGTAATATACAACTTTTTTTCCACATCTCATTTATAAAACAAAGTATGTCCCAATAGGTTCTTGATTACATCAATCACTTCATTAACAACAAAATCTCATTGGATCAGAAAACTGTCAAAGGCATCATAAAATTAACTCTCCAGGAGCTTAAAAAAAAAAATAAAAAAAACCACAACAAACGCTAATACTTTGACTATGCCACCTCCTAGAGGATCACCACACCCATCCCCCGATGAGTGCAGTGGTCACAGCATGACTGTTGCATAATCTAAAAGGCAACAAGGTCTCTCAGCAGCACAGAGGATATCAGGAGATGGGTGCGGTAATCCTCCAAGATGCGACACAAAAAAAAAAAAAATAAATAAAGGAAACCTTGAATATATAAAATACATCATACATTTCATTCTCATATTTTTTGTTGTTATTAATCCTATGTAACTTAGTTAAAAGAACTCTATATAATAAAATATGTGACACGTGTTCAGAGTGCATCTATTTATCAACAAATCATAAAATTGAATTTAAAAATCTATATCCTGGAGTAACCCCATGTTTTCAAGATTCAAAAGTAACGGTCAAACTAAGAACGAATGGGAAGAAAGCGGTATATTTAAACCTGGTCAATGTCCAATTTTTTTTTTCCCCCGCTTGGACATTGATCAGGTTTAAATATACCGCTTTCTTCCCATTCGTTCTTAGTTTGACCGATACTTTTGAATCTTGAAAACATGGGGTTACTCCAGGATATAGATTTGTTGATAAATAGATGCACTCTGCAATAAAATGCAGACGTTTTCTATATACCAGCCTTCATTATTGGCATTTACTTATAATCCACGTGCGCCGGGTCGCCATTTTTTGTTTGTTGCACGCTTCCTATCCAGCAGTCTAGGATCGCTGGAAAGAACCGTGGCTGCCGAGAGAAGGATTAAATCCCATACATGTTTATGATTGTTGTGCCTCTACAATACGAGCACAACCACTTCAGGTGAGAATTTCCACCTTTTTTTATTACTATATTTGAGACTTATTTCACTATTGTGCGCCCCCTTGTCGTTTTTCTTTTTTGCCTATGGTCTGATTTCTGGTGTGCATTAAAATACATCCACAGCTGTGTCTCTAACTCAGATGTTGCCAATAAAACACAAGACATGACTGCATCATACGGACTGTCCCAAGTTGTTTAAAAGCACAGTAATCCTAATGTATGTAAACTTTTCACTTTGCAGAAAGTAATAAAAATGCCTTAAAAAATTCTCTCATTCTGGCATTTGGCAAATAATTTTGTTAAATCCGAATTGACCTAGAACGGATAGGATTTATTATGATTTCATGTCAGGGAGAAAAAGTGTATATGAACTTCTGGTTTCAACTATATACAAGAGGGATGTGTGGAAAAAATCCATGAACAACGTATACATTGAGCTGATATTTACATAGCAGCACCTATATACTGTTGATCAAATAGATGTAAGGATATAATATAGGGACAGGACAGCAATTATATAAGACGCGCAATTTTATATATATTTTATATATATTTTATATATATATATACACACACACACACACACAGGTAAAGCATGTGTGAATACATTTTACCAGTGTACGTGTATACACTATATATACTAGTAAAAAATGTAACGGTACATTAACTGGGGCAGGGCACTGTATACAGGCAGCAGTGTATATACTGAGGTGTATGTACTATATATACCAGTGTAGGGGTATACAGTGTATATAACATGGGGGCAGCAGTGTATATACTGAGGTGTATTACTTATTATACCAGGGGGTATTACAGTGTAATAACATGGGGGGCAGGACGTGTACAGGAGCAGTGTAATACTGAGGTTTTTGTACTATATATACCCGTGTAGGGGTAACAGTGTATATAACATGGGGGGGGCACTGTATACAGGCGCGGGGGTATATAATGAGGTGATGTATAATTACCAGTGTAGAGTATACAGTGATATAAAGGGGGGGAGGGGATGGTTTCAGGCAGCAGTGTAAACTGAGGGGTTTTTACTTTTTATACCAGTTAGATGTTTTCAGTATATAACATGGGGGAGGGACGTTACAGGCAGCAATGTATATACTGAGGTGTTGTATTTTTAACAGTGTAGATTATACGTTTTTTATAAAATGGGGGAGGGCACTGTATACAGGCAGCAGTGAAAATGAGGTTATGTATTTTAAAAACCGTGTAGGTGTTCAGGTTTTTTAACATGGGGGAGGGACTGTATCAGGGACGTGGGATATATGGGGTAATTCTTTTATATACCGTGGAGTTATACATGTATATAACATGGGGGGCAGGGACTGGTTTAAAAGGGGCTTTATAATGGGGTGATTACTATAAACCCGTGTAGGGGGGATAATTTAAAAAAACAAGGGGGTGGTAGCCCGTGTATATATGAGGTGTTTGTACTATTATAAACCGTGTAAGGGTTTTAGTGTTTTTAATAACTGGGGGCGGGCAAATGTATATACTGAGGTGTTGTACTATATATACCCGGTAGGGGTATACAGTGTATATAAATGGGGGGAGGGCATGTATACAGGCAAGTGTTATATGAGGTGTATGTACTTTATATACAGGTGGGTAATAAGTGTAATTTTAAAATGGGGGGTGCACTTTATACAGGAACGTGGTTAAAAAGGGTGTTTTGTACTATATAACATTTTAGGGGTTTACATGTATATAACATGGGGGCAGGGCCTGTATACAGGCAGCAGTGTATTACGAGGGGTTATGTACTATATATACCATGTAGATACAGGATAAAACATGGGGGCGGGCACTTTCAGGAGCAGTGGATTACTGAGGGTGTATGTACTTATATACAGTGTAGGGGGGTATAAAGGGATTAAAATGGGGGCAGGGCACTGTTTTAAAGGCAGCCTGTATTTTCTGAGGTTTTGTACTATATATACCATGGGACGTGAACATGTTTAAACATGGGGGAGGGCATGTTCAGGCAGAAATGGATAACTGGGGGTTATGTACTTTTAAAAAACCATTTTAGATGTATTTGTGTTTATAACATGGGGGGAGGGCCCGTTACAGGCAGCAGTGGTAAATGAGGTGTATTTCTATATATACCGTGTGGGGTAACGTTTTAAAAAAAAGGGGGGGGTAGCAAATGTATTTTACTGGGGTTTTTTATAAACCAGTGTAATGTATCAGGATATAACATGGGGGCAGCATTGGATTTTACTGAGGGTATGTCATATATCCCCGTGTAGTGTATACAGTGTATAACATGGGGGCAGGGCAGTGGGGGGTTATTACTGGGGGTTTTTTACTATATAACCAGTGTAGGGGGGATACAGTGTTAAAAACAAAGGGGGGGGGGGCAGTGGATACCTGAGGTTTATTTACATTATACCCGTGTGATGTTAAGGAAAAACATGGGGGCAGGGCACTGTATACAGGCAGCAGTGTATATACTGAGGTGTATGTACTATATATACCAGTGTAGATGTATACAGTGTATATAACATGGGGGCAGGGCACTGTATACAGGCAGCAGTGTATATACTGAGGTGTATGTACTATATATACCAGTGTAGATGTATACAGTGTATATAACATGGGGGCAGGGCACTGTATACAGGCAGCAGTGTATATACTGAGGTGTTTGTTACTATGATACCAGTGTAGGTGTATACAGTGTATATAACATGGGGGCAGGGCACTGTATACAGGCAGCAATGTATATACTGAGGTATGTACAATATATACCAGTGTAGGGGTATACAGTGTATATAACATGGGGGCAGGGCACTGTATACAGGCAGCAGTGGATATACTGAGGTGTATGTACTATATATACCAGTGTAGGGGTATACAGTGTATATAACATGGGGGCAGCAGTGTATATACTGAGGTGTATGTACTATATATACCAGTGTAGGGGTATACAGTGTATATAACATGGGGGCAGGGCACTGTATACAGGCAGCAGTGTATATACTGAGGTGTATGTACTATATATACCAGTGTAGGGGTATACAGTGTATATAACATGGGGGCAGGGCACTGTATACAGGCAGCAGTGTATATACTGAGGTGTATGTACTATATATACCAGTGTAGATGTATACAGTGTATATAACATGGGGGCAGGGCACTGTATACAGGCAGCAGTGTATATACTGAGGTGTATGTACTATATATACCAGTGTAGGGGTATACAGTGTATATAACATGGGGGCAGGGCACTGTATACAGGCAGCAGATGTATAATATGAGGTGTAGTACAATATTACAAGTGTAGGGGTATACAGTGTATATAACATGGGGGCAGGGCAGTGTATACAGGAAGCAGTGTATATACTGAGGTGTATACACCGGTGTAGACGTATATGACATGGGGGCCGGGTCCAGTGTGTCCCGGCCTCCTCAGAGCCGCTGCTCCCGCCCTCCCCGCACACACAGGCCGCGGCCGGAGCCCTCTCCCGTCCGGTACCTTTGGCCAGGGCCACAGTGGAGTTCTCCGTGTCGATGGTGTACAGGATGCCCTCATATCGGATCTCCGCCTTGGAGATGAGGCTGATCTTGCTGCCGATGTACGGCGTCCCGCCGCTCATGGTGACTCCCCGGCCGGATGGATACGGATTTCTGCCGCCCGGGGTACCAGCTTCTTCCGCTTATTCCTTCTGCGTTATCTGGACAAGGGCCTAAACCAACATGGCCGCTACCACCTTAATGACCTGCGTAGGGCGGGGGACCTCCGCGCTGACTCTCGCGAGGTTGGTTTTGGCGGATCTGCCCCCAAGCACTGCCAGCCAGGGGGTTTAAAAGGGGGAGGCAGAGAATGGCTACCCGGGGAAATGAGGGGAAGTTGCCTCCCGGGCCCCTTTTTTTCACCCCCTTATGTCTTGAAAGGGAAAGAACACAGATGAGTTCTTCAATAATTAAAACGTGAAATTCAGGAGATTTACAGCCCATGATTGTCATGTTATTAAACATCAGCTGCTTATTACGTCTTTTCTGTTTGTTAGGAAAGCTGACGACTGCTACCAGTGCCCACACTGCCCACAGGGCTTGTCACAAACCTCTTCCTGGATCCTGAACCACGGCTCTACCCAAGGGCGGGGCAGAAAAATCCCTGAAGATGCTAGAAAGGTTGGGCTGTCCCCCCAGATACTGCTATATCTATATGTATGCCCTGTGTCAGTTTGTAACAAAATACTCATAGACGCTGGCCCACATATAGAAATTGGCTTAGCGTATCATGTTGCAGCGGTCTATATGTGACACAGGAGAGGACATGGGCAGCGGTCTGTGTGTGAGAGAGAAGAGGGCATGAGCAGTGGTCTATGTGTGAGAGAGAAGAGGG
Organism: Phyllomedusa bahiana; assembly: GCA_025379985.1. Classification (NCBI taxonomy): domain Eukaryota; kingdom Metazoa; phylum Chordata; class Amphibia; order Anura; family Hylidae; genus Phyllomedusa; species Phyllomedusa bahiana. Next base: position 255,968 of record JAODAL010000934.1, read on the forward strand.
ATTAAGCAGTCTTTATGTAACAGTAGAGGGGGGCCATAAGCAGCGGTCTATATGTGACAGAGGAGCAGGCTGGAGCAGTGGTCTATATGACACAGTAGAGGGCATTAGTAGCAGTCTGTGTGTGACAGAGAAGAGGGCATGAGCAGCGATCTATATGTGACAGAGAAGAGGGCATGAGCAGCGGTCTATTGTACAGAGAAAGGGGCGAGCAGGTCTATGGTGCCAGAGGAGGGGATGGAGTGCGGTATGTATGACACAGGAAAAGGGCATTGTAGCAGTCTGTGGGGGACGAGAAAAAGGGGGATGGCAGAGGTCTATGTGTGAAAGGGGAAAAGGGCATGAGCACGGGCTATGTGGACAGGAAGAGGGCATGAGCAGCATCTATATGTGAAAAGGGATGGGCTGGAGTAGCGGTTTTATGACACAGGGGGGGCATACAGCATTTTGTTGTGACAGAGAAGAGGGGTGAAGCAGCAGTATTTATGTAACAGTAGGGGGGCCATAAGCAGTGGTCTATATGTGACAGAAGAGCGGGCTGGAGCACAGTCAAAAGGGACAAGGAGAAGGCCTGAGCAGCAGTCTCTGTGTGAGAGAGAAGAGGGCATGAGCAGTGGTCAAATATGTGAAGAGAAAGGGAAATTTTAACAGCAGTCTTTATTTTAACAGAAAGGGGGGGGCCCATAAGCAGCGGTCAATATGGGGACAAAAGGAGAAAGGCTGACAGGGCTATAGGGAAAACGGGAGAAGAAATGGCAGGGGGTCATTGCCCACAGGGGAGGGCATGAACAGCGGTCTATGTTTGACAGGGAAGAAGGGTGAAGCAGCAGAATTTATGTAACGAAAGGGGGGCCAAAGCGGGGGTTATATGTGACAGGGAGCGGGTGGAGTAATTGGTCTAATGAACAGGAGGGGGGGCAAAAGCAGGGGGTTTTATGTGTAAACAGGAGAAGGGGGGTGGGGGGCAGAAAAAATTTATGTAACAGGGCCCCATAAGCGGGTGGTCTGAATGTGAGGGGGAAGACCCGGGGCCGGGAGCAACAGTTTTGTATGACATAGGTAAGGCAGGGAAGCGGGTAGTCAATATGTCACAGGGGGGGGCAGGGAGCGGGCGGTCTATGTGTAAAGGGAGAAAGGGGGAAGCACCCAGAAATTTATGAAAACATTAGGGGGGGCCCATAACCCGGGCAGTCAAAAAGTAAACCGGGGGTGGGGGTTGGAGCATTTGGTCTTTTATGTGAAAGAGGAGGGGGACATTACCCAAGTGGTCAATAGGGGACGGGAGTGGGAGGGGTAAGGAAATTTAAAAATTTGTGAAGCGATGAGGGGAGAATGGCTTTCAGATCCGGGATGGGGTTTCGGGGCCAGCAGAAATGGGTGAAATTCCCATTTGTAAAAGGGGCACATAAAAATGTGTACAGGGGAAAAAATCAGAAATAAGAGTGTTTTGGGAAAAAATTTGCATGACAAACTAGACTCCCCCGCCTAGACTACTGAAACATCCCTTCTCAAAGGCCTCCCAGCTAGCACCCCTCGCTCCCCCCCAAACCCACCCCTTAACTCTGTTGCCCTTTTTTATTCCCCTCTTCCCCCGGGCTACTCCTTGCCTCCCCCCTTCCCAGCCCCTTCATTTGGCTTTCCCATTCCCCAAACAAATTCTTTTTCAACCCAAACAAACCCTGACCTACAAGGCTCCCATGACCCCTTCCCCCCCCATACATCTTTTGCCCAAAATTTCCAAAAAAACCCCCCCCCAATTTTCCGTTTCCTAAACAGGACCTTCTCCTCGCTCCCCCCTTATAAACCTCCTAAACAAAACCGTCTCCAAGACTTCTCCCGTCCCTTCACCCACACCCGGGAACTCACAGGGCCCCAACACATCAGACTCTCCTCCCTTTCACCAGTTCCCAAAAAAAAACCTGAAAACCCATTTCTTCAGGCTTGCCTATAACCTTTAAATAAACTTGTCACTACTTTTCCCCCCCCATACATGTCTGCCCCCCACCCCCGTCCCCCTTTTTTCCCCCCCCCCTTGTTGATTGGGAAGCCCCGCGGGTTTTGGGGCCCCCCCTCCCTCTTCGTGCCAAAAATTTTCATTTTCCTTTAACCCCCTGTACTCGTTTTACTTAAAGTAATGTATGGGAACCCCCCCGAATTAACAGCGCCCTGGAAAACAAGGCCTTTAAAAAAAAATAATAATAATAATTTAAAAAAATGAAAAGGGTCCCCTGATCTTAAAGGTTTTTCCCGTGGTTCCATAGGGAAAACCCGTGAAAGAGATTTCCCCAAAAGATACTGCAAGGGACCAGGTAATGTTTTAAGTGAATGGGCATTTTAAAATCTTGGGCCCAATTGAGGGGGACTTGACACCTAATTTTTTATTAAAGTTGAGGAATTGGCCCAAAACTCCCCCAACTTGGGGGGTGTGTTTTTAGTGGGCCAAACCCCTGTAAAATGTAGAGTGGCTTCCAGCTTCAATCACAGTCAAACCCCCAAAATTAAAGCGCTGTACAGGAATGTAAAATTGTGATGGGGGGCATAAAATTCAAGGGGGGGGAAGGTCGAAAACCAAACCCCAAAATCCCCTCCACTGTTCCTTGGGATTCAACCCGTATAATTTGGGTAGAAATTTAATGTCCCTCAATAAATTTTTTAATTGGTTCCAGGAAAAATCATTATATGTTTTAATCCATAACCCCTTTGAAAAAATTGGGAATTTGGTTTTCCCAAATCCCCCAAAAAGTCACCCAAAAATAATCCAAAAAAGAAGAAAAAATTTAAACAGATACTAACAAAAACCAAACAAGTCAGAAAAGAGCTTCTGGGAAACTGGAAAATGCTTTTTTTATTTGAGCAAAAGGGCTTTTTTAGGTCCCTTTCTTTATAAAAAAAAAAGAAAATTGGGGGGCCCCCACCTTGGGGCCCAAAGGAGCAACTCATCCTGGCATATGTAAAGGGCGGTACAGCACTGTACTGTAGAGAGGAGCTACTAGACCGCCAATCACTACTTTACTACAACAGGGGATTTAGTAAAATGTTCATGATAATTGGCCATATCAATGTCTGAGACGTTGTATTTTGAAACCACACTCAATAGTGTTGCAGGAAAGACCTTTGTATGTTGAATATATTGTATTCTGGGCCTTGTAATTGGGGTGGAGGTTTCATTACCCAACGTTGCTCTTCAATCAATGTATTTTCTAATAGAGTGAAATCCATGGAACGGTATTTACTAATCCAACCTTGAATAAGTTAGGAGTGTGTAACAGAACCAATAAGATAAGACTTAAAGGGGTTGTCTCGACAAAGATTGGGGGTTTTTAATTTAAAAGATCTTTAAAAAACAAGCAGCTTTCAATTAAAGTTCTTACAAAAATTTCCCACTGATTTTTAGTTACCCTGTTGTTTTTCTACTCAGCTCCTCCCAAATCTCATAGTACTGACCCCGTTGGTCCTTATCTTCTGGCTGTCAGGTCTGAAAGATCACACCTTTGAAGACAGGTCGGAGCAGGGCCCCCCCCCACACAAATTTCTGTAGTGGGGGGGGAGGGGGGGGAGGACTTGGTTCTGTGTCCTGCTGCCTGGATTAACCTGTGTGGCCGCTTCCCCTGCCTTTTTTCACAGATAGATGTACAGCGGGGACCCTGTCTGTTACTAAAAAATCAGATGTGTCTTTGGAACGGACATACTAATACTATCCCAATCAGGCATGTAAAATACTTTATGCTTCCTTTTGTGGACATCCTGAGTATAGTAAACACTTCCCTTGTTTTGCTGGAAATGTGGAGACTTTTTAAGCTAAGAGGGGTTAGGAACACATGCATCCCCTTCCCTTTTTAGCACACCACTTCACATTCCTCTTACACTCTAGATCGCCCCTTTTTGCAACAGACCTAGGCAGGCAACACGGGGGTGAACTTGGCAGAAAAACCCCCCCCCCCCCCCCTTGTATAAAAAATTAGGTGTCCCTGTTTGCGATGGGAGGGGGGGGAGGGCAAAAGAGACAGACAAGAAACACCCCCTCAGTTCAACTTCCCAGGCTCCTGAAGCTAAAACTGTAAGAGACAACTCCTTTAAGCTATTATAAACACATAGTTAAAAATAAAAATAAATGAAAAGTGAATCCTTGGGCAATTTTAAACTGAGTAACTCGACTTAAAAATTTTTTTTAAAGATAATTTAAAAAGTAAATAAAAAAAATTTCTACCTGACGCATTTTGAGCTGGCTAGCTCTGAGGTACCATACCACTCGAAACGCGTCAAAAAAATCACTTTCCGAAGTTTTTTTCTATAGTTTTAAAAAAAAGTTTCAGTCATATCACCATACCTCTGTGGTTCTGGAACAAGCTCCCACCAGTTCAAGTTTTGCCTCTCACCAGGGTCCGACAGGTTTTCTGTGCACCACTTAATCTTATGAGGAACTGAAGAGAATTACTGTGGTGAGGTGACTATTTTTATTTCTTTATAGTTTTTTACATAGTCAAAAAGCCAAACAAAAAATCATTTACCCAATAAAAAAAATTTTTTTATGAAAGTAAAGTAACACAATACAAAAAAAAAAACAAAGCGCCAAAAGTGCTTCAGGAAGTAACCCAAATCAAAATAATCAATAAAAAAAAAGGTAATAAAAATGGAAAAAACATGATTTTGAGTAAATATAAAAAAAAAAACAAATGCCCCAACAAGGAAAAATAAAAATACATAATAATCAAACCAATTGTAAAAAAACCTATTCAAAATAGACCATAAAAAATGGGATAAAAAAGACCAAAAATAGCACGCTGAAAAAAAACCCAACGCATGTTTCGAGGAATGCTTTTCCCAAAGGGTTTTTTAATGCAATGAATGAAAGCTTGCTGTCGATGGACTTTTATAAATTATTCAAATTATGAATGGATTATTTTGGGTCTAGTAACGGTGACTTATTTATTTTCACATGTCAGAATAAGAGTAAATATAAGTAC